>JAJJWW010009790.1:0-76946 GCA_023531295.1 Papaver armeniacum | reverse complement strand
CTTCTATAATGTTATAACAATCGTTATTCATGACTATCGTCATCAAAGCTATTTTCAAGATTGAAACGTCATCATGACTTTGTCACGGGTAAAGATGAAAATGGTTAAAGCGAAAGCTCACTAACACATATTTCGAGAAAAAGATAAAGCGAGTAAACTCGGCTCGAAATAGCAAATGTGTATGTATGAAAACTATCATACTCATACGACTATTGTCTCAAGTAGGAGATAGAGTAAACTTTTGAGTGACAGAAAAGTTCAAGTCTCCACATAACTTTTTGTCGGATAAAGTTCCACTTGTTCCTCGGTAGTTCTTCGTCTTCGTAAGATGATCGCCATGGAGTCTCGGAGCTCAACTACACTTAACTATCATAGACCGAGACTTAGTCATAAGTAAACTAGAAATCAAGATATATAATTTTGATCACTAATATTGACAAACATGCTTGAGACAACAACGCATCCGAGTTCGATCGAGCAGTGATCTAACACTTTCTCATGCAGCATACGAGGAAGGTCTTCAAGAAATGGTTTATTTTGGTAGGCCTTAGTTTTTTTGAATATTGCCGCAACATTTCAAGGGAAAAGTGATCTAGTGCATTTTCTCGAGGCTGTAGGTATGGTCATACTTCTTCAAGCGTTGTCAATCGTTTAATAATTGGGTTTTCCACGAGAAGAAGTTACCTTCATGTATCTGGTTGACATGATCGGGTTTGTATCGGTTTTTTTTGTCACAAGACAAGCTTATATGTAATGTTAGGGTTTTATTTAGTTTCTTGTAACAAGACAAGCATATATGTATTGTTTTAAGCATGCTCCACTAATCTAGTTTTGTAGTATGATACAATAGATATTTTTTGTCGTGTAGGCTACGTATAATGGAGTTGATGTCAAAACGCCGCGAACATAATACTTTGATGAACCCGAATCAAGTAACCCATGTGTATCAAGCCTTGCTTGAACTACATTCAAATTGCCCATCCTTAGAAAGTTAATCGGTCACATTCTCATCTTTTGAAGTGCATTCTCCAAGGTTAGCATTGACCCCTAATATCTATCATCTGAACTTAATAGTTTATTTTTATTTTATTTTAAGTATATGCTCTGTGATGTGTGATACCCACTAAACTAGTATCTCAGGTGTACTGCAGATAACATATCAATATGTACTGGTAGATACACGATAGATAATGTGTTTGGATTGTGTGTGCAAGTCTCATATGGTAGATCTACAACAAAAAATTTGTACTTTCCAAACATGGTGTGTATGGTTTCCCATGCTCTCATGGTGCTGCAGGTGGAGGAAAGTTCATTGACTACATCGATAAGTACTTCAAAGTTAGTAGTTATCGTGAGTCATATTCAATAGCTATTAGACCCGTTCCTAATCACAACAAGTATGTGTTTTAGGTAGGACCATACAGAACAACGGATTAAGCAAGAGTATAGTGTGCAAATATTAATATGTACAACTGAATTCTTATTTCTCACATGCCTGATGAGTAATACCGAAGACGATACCATTCTTCCACCAGCTATAGTTATGGATCCACCAGGTTGGAAAAAGAAGAATCGCATTAAAAGTACATGGGAGAATAGTAGAAGATTCGTTAAATATTCAAATTTTAGTTTGAAAACTCATCACAAAAAGGAAACATGCAACCTTATCCTTCAGTACGAATGTTCCAATTCCTAATTACAATAGCTACGTGTTTCAAGCATTACATATTAATATATACCTTAGGTAGGACTATATATATATTGATATATACTGTTGATTTTTTTTTAATCACAGGCTTGATGAGTATACTGATGACAATAACGTTCTTCCACCTGCTGTAATTCGAAAGCTCACCACAACAAGGGTACTTTGTAATGTTTGATCCGTCAGTACCAGCTGAATTTGCTTTAAAACAGTTTATTTAGTTTTTACAACACACAAATCTTTTCCCCAATGTTTTTTTTGTCCGAGTTTTCTAAGACTGAGTATGCACTACTTGCGTAAATGCAATTGTAAAGATAAGCAATATTATGTGGAAAAAGAAAAACACAAGACACCAGAACTTTTGTTAACGAGGAAACCGCAACTGCAGAAAACCCCCGTGACCTCTCTAGATTTGAACACTAAACTATATTAATCTGATATAGACACTAGCCTACTATCAGACTTAAGACTGGAATGTAATCGAAACCGAATCCACCCTCCAAGCGATTTAGTTACAGTCGTTTTCCTTACGTATCTTGAACCTCGCAAGGCTCTACGCAATTGATTACCTTAGCTGATGTCCTTTACAACCCAAGAGTTACTTCAACCTAAGTGAAGACTTTTGATACCAATTTCCCTTTTACAAGTAAGCCTATTTGATTTCCCTTTATATCAAAGATTAAGGCTTGGAAATCTTTTTGAAATAAGAAAAGCTATCAAACCTCACAATTAAACGCTTACACTCACTTAGATGAGAAGCCTGGATATTTTGTCACCTCTCAAGTACAATCTTCAACTTATCAATTAAGACCAGTTTTCAGATATCTATCTTGAAGAATCACAAAGTTTGAGATGAAGAGAACTTTACGATTTCCATCTATCTTGCACGAAAGAGCTTACAAAAACCTTGATAACTAAAAAGCTCAGGATACACGAATTATCAAGGTAAATATATGTATACCTAGATTCACAAATCACCAAAGCGAAGTCTTTCAAGAGGTATAATTATGTTTCTCAAAGGAAACCTAGGTAAGTATAGAACGACTCTAGCAATTAACTAGGATACAAAGTGTTAAGGATTGAATTCCCAGTTGAAAGAGCATCTCTATTTATAGTTTTTCAGACTGAGGGTTGCTTAGAATTCAAGCTAAGATAACTTGAGAATCAAGCAAACAATTTCTCTATTTAGATGAAACGCTGCTAGGGTTTCATTAAACATGTGAAAAATAGTCTTAAAATACAATAGAATAATATATACTTTGGTACAATTGAGGAACCGTGTATAATGACCGTTCGGTTTGGTAAATATGTCATATGAACAATAAACAAATTGATGTTCATTTAAATACCTAAGAATTTTATCATGATACACACACATAACTGTTTAAGTGATCAATAAAATCTTAGAAGTGTTTAAGAGAGTCATAGCAATGTTAAATATATTTTAAAAAATAAGTCATCGAGCATCCGCTAAATTTTACTGACGGTTGGTGAAATGGTTTGTGAACCGTAAAGGCGTGTTCACGAGTCATGGTGCTACTGTTCATGAATCGGGTTCGCCAACCTTACAAGACTTTCAAACTCATATGGATACGGTTCGTGAGCGGTTCACTAACCTGCTAGCCTTTTGATACCATCATAAAAATTCGGTTCGCCACGGTTTGTGAACTATTCCCAACTGAACTTACTATTTGGGAACTGGTTTGCCAACCTTCCCTGTATTACTGAAACTCATATATCTATGGTTTGCGAAGTGGGTCTCCAACCTACCCGGAACATAAATATTAGAAGTTATGAATTTCTCTCTCTTAATGTTTGAAACACTCCCAAATGATATAATCAATTGTATGAGAAATTTTCAGTTGATCAACAAATTTATTCTCGAGCAATAAATTGTTTCGAACTAATATTTTAAAGACCGTTGAACATCTACACTATAATCATATTTCAATATTTTTAACAAGATAAGCATGACTCGGAATTTCTTGTAAATCTACTAGAACTCATACAACATAGTGTTAACATATATAATAACCTGTGTTATAGCATTGCTCGGTTGAACCCACAAGTTATGCTATCCCAAGCTTGTTATCAGTATTGGATGATCAAAACTATATATATATCTTGATTTCTACTCTACTAAGTTAAGTCTCAGACTAGGTTAGAATTGTAGTTGAGTATCAGAGATCACCCTTGAAAACTGAAAATCGACGAAGACATTTGGATAACTTATGTATCCAGGTATGTGAAGACTAAGCCATTCTATTTTACTCATTATACCATTATTCTATCTTTCGAGACTCTGTCCTATGACTTATATTAGAGTTACAAAGAAGAATATTTCGAGTGAAGCTTGTCTTATGAAAAATATCAAAATATGATTTAGTGATTAGATGTTCAACGGTGTTTTAACAATATTAACTTTATGAATTAATTTGTGTATAAATTGAAAATTTACCATACAAATGATTCGTCGCGTGGGAATGTTTCGAAACATTATAAGAGAGAAATATGAAATTATTGTTATTTCTTCTCAGGGAAGGTTAGCGAATCAGCTCGTGAACCATATATATATGAATTCAAGAAATACAGGGAAGGTTGGCAAACCATTTTATAAACCACAAGTTTAGTCGGGAGCAATTCACGAACCGGGTTGGAAAACTGCGGTGAATTGTGTAGTAGTTGGAAACTGAGGTCAACTGAGTTCAGGAGTCTAGTAGGGTTTGCGAACTCGGTTCACAAACCGTTGCACCCTGACTCGTGAACAATCCCTGCGGTTCACAAATCGGTGTACCAACTGTCCTGACAATGTTTAGCATATGCCCAAAGACTTATTTTTGCATTGCTTAAACTCTCTTAAACACTTATAGGACTTCATTGATCACTTAAACACTTATGTTTGTGATTCATGAGTAAATACTTAAGTGTTTGAATGAACATCAAATAACTTTTAGTTCTTTGGCTGAATTTCCAAACCGAACAGTCAATATAATCGGTTCAAGAACTGAACCTATGTGTATACTCTTCTATTATACTTTGAAGACCTGAAATTGTTCACTTGATTCTCAAGTTAAGTTAGATTGAATTCTAAGATCACCCTGGTCTTTGAAAACTATAAATATAGATGCTCTTTCAACTGGGAAAATCAATCCTTGACACTTTGTGTCCTAGTTGATTCTAGAGTCGTCCTATATCGACCGTTTAGGTCTACGACTAAAAGACTTCGCTTTGGGGATTCATAAAGCCAGGTCCGGCCATATTTACCTTGATAGTTGTGTATCCTGATCTTGTTTTACCGTTATCGAGGTTTTCGTCAGTCTCTTTCAGGCAAGATAGATAGATATCTAAAGATTGATCTTAATTGATCTTTCGTCGCTTGTTCTTGAGTAGTGGTAAAGGATCCAGGATTCTAATCTAAGTGAGTATAAATGTTGTGGATTGTGAGATTTGCTAGTTTTGTCTATTGCAGACATATTTCCACACACCTTGATCTTTTGATCTAAACGGAAACCAAATAGGCTTATCTTTTAGAGGCAGATTGGTATCAAAAGTCTTCACTTAGGCTGAAGCAACTCTTAGGATATAAAGGACATCAACTAAAGGAATCAAGTGCGTAAGACCTTGCAAGGTTCAAGAGACGAAAGGAACAAGAATGCAGCTGAATCGCTTAGAGGGTGGATTCGGTCTCAACTACATTCCAGTACGAAGTCTGATAGTAGGATAGTGTGTATAACGGCTTAATACAATGTGGTTTTCAATCTGGACGAGGTCCCGAGGTTTATCTGCTATTGCGGTTTCCTCGTTAACAAATTTTTTGGTGTATTTTGTTTTACCTTTATAATTTGATTTACACAAGTTTGTACGTATACAATGCATATAGATACGTCCACTTAATTGTAATCGATTACGAGACTAGTTTCTTGTAGAATTTGTATTTTGAAAGATAGATAATGAGTGCCAAATAGTGCATATTTATACACCTTTTTATTGGCATTTTACTCATCTTTTGCGCTTAGAAATCGAGATATTATCCCAGCATTCTCATGTTTTCCTTGTTTTCAAGAATAAATATTTGTATTAATTAATTTTGTGTTTTTAGGTAATAAATAAAGCTCGGAGGGTGAGAGCCAAAAGATCGAAGAATTGGAGTCGAGCATCTATGGAGCGAGATAGCCAAAGCCCGCGCGCGCAACAGTTGCAACCCAACAAGTAGCAACTCATCTACAAGACATGGGCTTGAGCTGGATCCGAACCCGCTCATCCCGAGCCGTTAAGATCTTCACTCGCCACATCCTACGCTCGCTCAGCCTTGCACATAAACGTTTGATGCTCTCGCTCAACAGCGAATCACCCGCTTACATCCCGAGCCGTTCGGATCTCTCCCACGCATCCGACGCTCGCTGCACACCTCACATCATCCTTTGCTATGCCCGCCTCACACCAAAACCACTAACACCCTATACCCCCCACGACCAAACCCTATTCTCTTCTTCACCTTCTCTTTCTTCTCCCGACCAGCCAGCTGCGCTCTTCTTCTACCACCTCCATACCCGACAGAGCCACCTTCGCCACCACCCTATCCCATGTCAACACCACCTCCATCATCACCTTCCCTGACATCAAACAACAACTCCAGCAGCCACCTACGCCTCATCTCTAACCCTAGATATCTCTTTCTTAGTTTCTACCAACCACAAACTAAATCGGGATAACTAGAGCTAGGGTTCACAACAAGCGATGCATGGATGATCGACAAGAGAATAGCTCAATTCAGAGGCAATCGAGTATGGGTTTGATTTATTTTTCAATTAATTTCTATTTTAAAAATAAATTAGGGTTTGAAGTTTTGGGTATTTGGGCATGTATAAATAGAATGGAACTTTGGATGTTAGAGGCATGCCTGGGCTAGCCAGAGCATCATTTTAGTGTAGTTTGTAGTATCTTAATTATGTTTTAATTCTATCAGCCAGGGTGTTTGATGAAACCCCTGTTCCTATGTTGAGTAACTCATATCAAAATTTGTGTTCTTGATGTTATGAATTGAATTGAGTGATTGTATGCTGTATGAATCTAACAAACTTGTGATAGTTTGTACTGTAAGAAGACAAGCTATGCTAGGAGTAAGTTAGTGAAATCGGTTGAATTACCTTAGAAGTAATTAGTTAGCTAACAAACCAAATAATCTTGTGATAGTTTGTCTTTGTGAAAAGACAAGCTATACTATGAGTAAATTAGGAGAGTTTGCTAAAGAATTTCTCACCCGAGGCCTTCAAAGGGAGGCACAAGACGTGAATGGAGTGTGTTTTGCCTTAGCATAGGGTTATGAGGTGAAGTCTAACAACCCTGGTAGCTTCCAATTAGTTATAACTTGTTTTCTGCCTTAGCTTAGAGTCACAAAACACTCCTCGTATCGACAAACCCGAATTGTGTTACACTTTGCTAGAATTGATAAGTAAGCCAAGAAATCAACCAGCTAGCACCACAAGTCTCTGTGGTTCGACCCGTATTTGCCACGTCTCCGATAGACGCCGTGCACTTGCGGTTATCACAAGTAGGCTCATAATATAAACATCTTTTCCGTGCCTACCAAGTTTTTTTATGCCATGTTTCTGGACTTGGCGTGTGCTATTTTGATTAATTGCTTGCTTACTGGTTTCAGTTACCATTGTATATATGTGTTTAAATTTTCTTGTTTTAGTGTAAGAGTAGTAGTAAAACCATCTGCCATATGATCTGCATCCTGTGTTAGCTTAGTGTTAATTGTAGTTTTAATTCTCTCTGTCACCTGCATTATCATATATTGTGCATACTTAAGACTGTATTTGCATTTAGCTATAACTCTACAAGTATCATTTTCCCTTAGTTGTAGCTCAGTTAGCTCAGTCAGTTAGCTCAGTTAGCTCAGTTATGCATATTCCCTGATAAAGCTCTCTATCATTGCTGACTGTGGCTCATCAATCTGCTGTCATTGTCTTATCACCTGCCTTGGCAGCTGTCTTGCAGCTGTCTTGCATATGGCAGGTGTCTTGCATAATCAACACTGTCATTACATGCTGTAGCTTTTCTTTTCCTTTATCATCTGTGAACAACCATTGAAGGAAACAGAAGCTGTGAGATCCTAGTGTATTGTTTAATATCTCAGTCAGCATCTGGCATACAAGCCTTCCTGACTTGGTCTGTCACATTTGCTTCAGCCCAGCTTCATTGTGATCTCCAATTACTCATTGCTAAACCCTAATCTTTGCTAGCTTACTCTGTAGTGATTCTGTTGGTATAACTGTGCAAATCTGAGGACTAAATCTCTTTGTTAAGCTAGCAGGTACTTGCTGTGCTGCTGAGCAAGCCCAAGGAGTGGGAGAAAAAGGCGAAAAACCTGAGCAACCCCTGCAAATCAGGTGAGTGACTCAGTGATATGAGAATTATACACCTGTTAGCTGTGTATGCCATAACTCTGTGCTGAAATGTGTGGGTATGTGCATGAACCTGTTAAAATCTGATGCTATGCTTGTATAGCCATATTGAACTACATACCCTGAGCATTAATCTGTCAACCCTGCACCTCTATGCATGCTCTGAACCCTAAGGCTAGCCAATCTTGTGACAATCTGTAGCCTGGTTCACCTGATAAGCCAGTTACTCTGCTGAACATCTTTGCCTGTGCACCCATGAGCCACAACAAGCATAGTGTATTGCCTTGTCACATGAGATTTTGAGGTTAGCCTGTACAAGCATATTGTAGTGCCCTGAGCCTCCCTTGCTGTTTTTAATGTTCATGTGAATGGTTCTTTGATCGTTGACCTCATACATGATAGCTGAGTTGCGATATCCTTGTGCTGACTTGTATGTATATGCGGATCCATGAGTTGTGCTTCATTGCTATGTTGCCGATCCATGCACTCCAGCCCCTGTAGCTGTGAGGCTTGAATAACAATTCTGTGCAAACCTGTATTGCCTTGGCTGTAGCTCTGTGCTCATGTTTCCATACCCTGTGCACCAATTTCTGTGAGTTGTCTTTATAACCCTCCAGCCCCCTGAAGCTGTGAGTTGAGCTGTAGTTGAGGTACAACTGTGGTTTCCGAGTCTGCGGCAAGCCTTGTGTGACATCAACTGGGCTGGTTGATATCGACTACCCCAGTTGAGTCCGACAACCTGAGCATAACCCACCTGAGCCTGTGCATTCTTACCCAATTGCTGTTATCCCTGTGTGAGTTTGTGATTACTCTGTGCTGTGCTGATTACTCAGCTTTGCTGTGTCTCTAGCCTGTGCATAAACTCTCACTTGCTGAGCTGTGCTGTGAGTGCACCTTGACCCTGTGGCTGCTTTCAACCTTGACCTGAGCTTGTTGATGCCACAAACACTAGGAACCCTCTACTCCCCTGCATAACCTGTGAAAACCAATTGACCCTGTTAACATTATCTGTGCATCTATGCATATCATGAGTAGCTGAACTGTTGCATCGGAGTAGCCTGCTGAGCTGTATATCCATCTGTGCATCTGCCTTGCATCATTGCACATGATTTGTGAACTTGAGTAGCATGCTTCCTTGTTGAGTCCGTCATCCTTCTGTTCAAGTTGCTATCTCATAACTTATGCTTACATAACCACCTGTGTTGTATACCCAGTGTGCTGTGAGAATGCTGAAATTGTGTATATGAGTAGTTCCTGATCTGTTGCCTGACTGAACATGCTCAAAACCATGCATATCTTTGTATAAACTCTGAATTTTAAAGTCAACAGAATCAGTTGACACCTTGTGATATGTTGGGTCTGCTATAAAGCTGCTCACTATGAAGTGCATGCTGTGAAGTGAGTGCACTTAGACTTGTGTTGTGCAAGCTAGCCAGGTTGCACTTGAGCTGCTAACCACCACCCAACCTGTGCTGAAACCCACTGTGTACTGAGCTGCACATCACTGGGCTGTGCATAGCTAAGCTCAGCTACACATAAACTGGGCTCTGCAACATAACTGAGCCCACAGTTCCACTGGGCTAGCTGATCCCAAACCTGGGCTACACTTTCAACAAACGCCCACAAAACCAAATTGAGCCCACGCAATCCAAAGCTATTCACATACCAGGCTCTCCAATAAACCAAATAAAAGCCAGATACAAAACCAAACCAGCCCGACAAACCATTGCCCAAATAAACCAAATCCCACTTAAACCAAAATGCAGCCCATTTAAACCAAACTTTAAGCCCACATAAACCAAAACCCATTGAAACCAAAGCCCATTTTTATGTTATATTTGTAAGAATGTTAATGTTTTTGTACATTATCTTTTGGGTTGACCCGCAACTCTTTAGATTGTTAGTGTATGGTGAATTTTTGTATATAATCCCGTAGGACTTTTTAATTTTTCTTTCTTGATTCGGTTGAGTCTTCTTGCGCATATATGATGCTAATCCGATATGATATGTTGGATTCTAGCCTTAACGAATGAAGCTCTAACCGTGCTCCGCCGACATCCGGTAATCTCTTCCCTTTTCTCTTATCAGCATAGTTCTCTCGGTATGTGACTGTTTAAAATTTTATCATCTGTCGACACATTGAGGACAATGTTTGATTTAGGTTTGGGGGTGCATTTGCATTTAGATTTTTTAGTCTTTTTAATCTTTTATTCTAAAAAAATAAAAATAAAATAAAAAATAAAATAAAAAAAAAACTTTTTTGTAAAAACCTCCAACTTGTAGAGATTTTAGAGTCACTAGCATGCTTCTAGCTATGTTTACATAGAGAATCGACCAAATAATGAACTTGGAAGTACCTTAGGAGAACACAATCGGGTTTCTTAGTTGATTAGAGCGTTAAAGTTGGATTTAACCATACCGGAGAGCGAATTAGGTGATGTTTAGATATTCGGTAGTAGAATTGTGATCACCCATAGTGGAGACTACCCATTTTACATCAAGTGAGGCACCAACCTTCAATTTTTTGCAACTTTCTAGAAAAGTGTTAGAGTGTGTGTCACCGTACGTCAACTCGGGTAGGAATGGTGAGCTACCCAACTTCGCACCACTTTCAGCACTACTTTTGATCTCTTGAGTGCTAGTTTTTGTCAATCATGAGGGTGACGTCTAAAGATGAAAACTCCTTCTAAATATCGATTTACAGTTAGCATCACTCTCTCTCTCAATCAGCAAACGGAGCAGCATCAGAATATTGAAAGAAAAGTTGATATAGTCCAAGGTTTATATGCAACAAAAACAAAGAAAAGAAAATAGGATGAGAATTAATGAAGTTTGTGAAAAGTTGAGTTTATCGTTTTATTGTAAAAAAAAAAAAAAAAAAAAAAATTGTCAAGTCTTTGTAAAGTTCAGAAGTTCGTCATCTACAGTTGAAGACCAAGATTGAAGACGTTTCTATGGTTTCTTATGAGAGAGTGATATTAATTGCCGATCGGGTGAAAAGGTAAGTGAGTACTCCACCCCTTGCTAATGGTTGATTTCCTTTCTTAGAGATCATCGAAAAAGATTCTTTTTGTCCACACTTCTGTGGAGTCTTCAGATTTTATTTCGGAAGGTTATCCTTCTTACCTACAACGTGTGCAGGATTTCTCTCTTTATTCCAGCCTGCACACATGAGAGACTAAAAAGCGATCTTTTTGAGTGCAATTATCATAAAACCTTAATGGTGAGGCGAGAAGTTGAGACTTATGATCACAATCGAATCCAATTCTTTCATATGGTATGGTTACTTCTCGCTCAGCACTTAAGGATGAGAATGCGTTCTTTGGTAGTTCTAACTTCTGTTACTAGCATGCAGAAACTCTATATACTCATAGCTTCTTGGATGCTTGAGACTCTTTTACACTCTGAAGATTGGAGAAGGTTTTGTGGGTACACCTCTGGTAAACCCTCACGAGACTACAACTCGTCCACTAGGGACACCTAGGGGTTTAAAGGCTTAGTGCATACGCTAAATGCATTCGAGAGACCTGCGACAGGGTATAGTTAGGATTTCTTTATTTGTTTCACTTGAGGACAAGTAAAATTCAGGTTTGGGGGTATTTGATGAGTGCCAAATAGTGCATATTTATACACCCTTTTATTGGCATTTTACTCATCTTTTGCGCTTAGAAATCGAGATATTATCCCAGCATTCTGTGTTTTCCTTGTTTTCAAGAATAAATATTTGTATTAATTAATTTTGTGTTTTTAGGTAATAAATAAAGCTCGGAGAAATTGAGGAGCCAAAAGATCGAAGAATGGAGTCGAGCATCTATGGAGCGAGATAGCAAAGCCACATACGCAACGGTTGCAACCCAACAAGTAGCAACTCATATACAAGACATGGGCTTGAGCTGGATCCGAACCCGCTCATCCCGACCCATTAAGATCTTCACTCGCCACATCCTACGCTCGATCAGCCTTGCACATCAACGTTTGATGCTCTCGCTCAACAAAGAATCACCCGCTTACATCCCGAGCCGTTCGAGATCTCTCCCACGCATCCGACGCTCGCCGCACACCTCACATCATCCTTTGCTATGCCCGCCTCACACCAAAACCACCAACACCCTATACCCCCACGACCAAACCCTATTCTCTTCTTCACCTTCTCTTTCTTCTCCCGACAGAGCAGAGCTCTGCTCTTCTTCTCTACCACCTCCATACCCTGACAGAGCCACCTTCGCCACCACCCTATCCCATGTCAACACCACCTCCATCATCACCTTCCTGACATCAAACAACAACTCCAGCAGCCACCTACGCCTCATCTCTAACCCTAGATATCTCTTTCTTAGTTTCTACCAACCCTAGAAACTAAATCAGAGATAACTAGAGCTAGGGTTCACAACAAGCGATGCATGGATGATTTGACAAGAGAATAGCTCAATTCAGAGGCAATCAGAGTATGGGTTTGATTTATTTTTCAATTAATTTCTATTTTAAAAATAAATTAGGGTTTGAAGTTTTGGGTATTTGGGCATGTATAAATAGAATGGAACTTTGGATGTTAGAGGCATGCCTGGGCTAGCCAGAGCATCATTTTAGTGTAGTTTGTAGTATCTTAATTATGTTTTAATTCTATCAGCCAGGGTGTTTGATGAAACCCCTGTTCCTATGTTGAGTAACTCATATCAAAATTTGTGTTCTTCTTTGTTATGAATTGAATTGAGTGATTGTATGTTTGTATGAATCTAACAAACTTGTGATAGTTTGTACTTTGTAAGAAGACAAGCTATGCTAGGAGTAAGTTAGTGAAATCAGTTGAATTACCTTAGAAGTAATTAGTTAGCTAACAAACCAAATAAGCTTTTGATAGTTTGACACTTTGTGAAAAGACAAGCTATACTAGGAGTAAATTAGGAGAGTTTGCTAAAGAATTTCTCTACCTGAGGCCTTCAAAGGGAGGCACAAGACGTGAATGGAGTGTGTTTTGCCTTAGCATAGGGTTATGAGGTGAAGTCTAACAACCCTGGTAGCTTCCAATTAGTTATAACTTGTTTTTCGCCTTAGCTTAGAGTCATAAAACACTCGGTCGTATCGACAAACCCCTGAATTGTGTTACACTTTGCTAGAATTCAGTAAGTAAGCCTAGAAATCAACCAGCCTAGCACCACAAGTCTCTCGTGGTTCGACCCGTATTTGCCACGTCTCCCGATAGACGCGTGCACTTGCGGTTATCACAAGAGGGCTTAAAACATAAACATCTTTTCCAGGCCTACCAATAGATAACAAGTTTAACCACTTGGCATAATTCTGATTGGATTATTTGGATAAGATTAGATTGATCTTGGATATTGATTTTTGAGATCGTCCAAGTACTCTGCTTAACAATCAGGTTCACGGAACTTGTGTCTGTAGAGATACTGATTGAGTAGAGGTTTAGATATAAACTCTATATACATATTGTCAAGGGTCATTCAGTTGGTCTGCTTGATATTGTATTAACTTTTGTGTATACAGGTTAACTAACGAAAAAGTTGGGTGTATTTGGTATCCCATGCGTTTTCAATTGGTATCAGAGCAGGAAGACACTTTTAGACATTATAAGTTTGTGTTTGACGCGATATGAATTATGAACAAGAGTGCAATCTCGATTAACGTACCACCAGCACTCAATGGCACAAATTACTTGTGGTGGAAAACACCTTCTATGCAATCTTTCTTACAAGCTCATGACTTTCGGGCATGGGTTATTGTTGTAAGAGGATATAATGCTCTACTTGTTGGAGAGGGACCTGTTGTTGTTCATGGCATAAAAATATATGATGAATATGTAATCAAAGATGCTAAATGCAACTCTAATGGAATGAACGTCATTATTCACGCCATAAGCCAAGATCTTCAACATCATGTGTCTACATGCACTAGATATAAAGATGCTTGGGATATCTTAGAAGCCGTATTTGAAGGGAATTCCACTAAGAAGGAAGCCATGCTTCAAAACCTAAACTGTAACTGGGAAAACCTTTGTATGGATGATGAATATTCATTTGAGGAATCTAATCACAAAATTTCAGAAATAGTGAATGCTTGTTATTCATTAGGAAAGTCTATTCCTGAAAGGGATATTGTGATGAAAATTTTGAGGTCTTTTCCAGCTCGATACGAGTCTAAGAAACACGTTATCATGGAAGGAAACGATCTCACTATTCTTTCCAAAAGCAGGCTTGTTGGGAAGTTGAAGATATTCGATCACGAACAACTTGTCATGATGAGTGCCAAATAGTGCATATTTATACACCTTTTTATTGGCATTTTACTCATCTTTTGCGCTTAGAAATCAGATATTATCCCATATTCTGTATTTTCCTTGTTTTCAAGAATAAATATTTGTATTAATTAATTTTTTATTTTTAGGTAATAAATAAAGTACGAAGAAATCGAGGAGCCAAAAGAGCGAAAGAATTGGAGTCGAGCATCTATGGAGCCAGAAGCCGCGCGCACAACAACTTGCAACCCAACAAGTAGCAACTCATCTACAAGACATGGGCCCAAGCTATCCATCTCCGACCCGTGACCCGGATCCGAGTCCATCATTCCTGAGCCGTTAAGATCTTCACTCGCCACATCCTACGCTCGCTCGGCCTTGCACATCAACGTTTGATGCTCTCGCTCAACAGCAGAATCACCAGCTTATATCCTGAGCCGTTCAGATCTCTATCAGCTCCATCATACGCTCGCTCGGCCCGTCTCATCATCACTCGATGTATCTGCCTCACAGCGAAACTCCCCATACCCTATACCCTAATCGACCTAGCCTCATTTCATTTCCATCTTCTCTTTCTTCCTCTCCTTCACCCCCGACAGAAAGCGAGCTCTGCTCTTCTTCTCTACCACCTCCATACCATGACAGAGCCACCTGCGCCACCATCTCCCTCTCCTGTCGCCATCACCAACAACCCCAGAGCCACACCCCTCTCTAGGTCTAGGTTTTCTCTCTTAGCTTCTCCAACCCTAGAAGCTAACTCGTGAGAAAACTAGAACTAGGGTTCTCTCTCAACAACCCGGCATGGAGCGATTGACGAAGTGGAGAGGAGATTCGAAGAGTAGAGGGTATGGGTTTATTTTATTTTTCTATTATTTTTCGATTTTGAGAATTAGGGTTTGGGGTAATTTTCCTTGCATGTATAAATTGAAGGAGTTGTGGATGTTTGAGGCATGCCTGGCTAGCCAATTGCTTCAATTTAGGTTTAATTTGTATTTTAATTTCATTTGATGTTTTAATTTAGTTGTTAGGGTCTCAATGAAACCTAATTTCTTGTTATTAATTCACTTTGCTTGAATGTTCTTGAGAGCTTAATTTTATTAGATAGCTTCAATTTTAACACCTCAACCCATTTCTCTCACAATGCATGCCAAGTATGCATTGTAGTTAGGTTTATAAATCGAAGTTGAGTGTGTTTCAGCTCTTGTTTCTATTATTAATACTGATTCTCTTGATAGGTTGTGCTTCATTAGACAACCGGTACTCTAGGTTAGTAATTCAAATGATAATTGAAGCTTTATATGGAGAAACTCTTATATAGGTGGTAGAAGTGACAAGCTTCACTTGTCAGTATAAGAACAAGAACTCAAACTAGTTGAGCACATAATAGGAATTCGAGGTGGATTTGAAGATATTAGCACCCTTTACTCTTACCGGATTACCTTAGTTTAGAGTCACTTCCGGTTCAAAATCAGCCGTATCGGCACAAAAAACATCTGTGTTACACATTGTCACTTGTTACTTCACTTGAATTCAGCTAGAACAAGCCTTAGATCACACTTTAAGCACACCTATTTCTCTCGTGGATCGACCCGTACTTGCCGCGTCTCCGATAGACGCCGTGCACTTGCGGTTATCACCGTAGGCTAAAATTTATACACATCCCAAGGCCTACTAAGTTTTTGGCGCCGCTGCCGGGGACTTGGCGCGTGCCTTGCTGATTTTTGGCTAGTACTTCACTGAGTTTCATCCTACCCCTGTACATATTCGCACGCATTATTGTTTAACCTTTAGTAGTGTAACTCATAGTCATCTGTATCTTGTAACTTAGTTGTGCATTTGTCAAACTTCTTTCCTCTCGGCATTTTGTAACTTAGTTGTGCATTTGTCAAGCCTGCCTGGCCTAATCTGTCACAATTGTGCCATTTCAGCTGCTTTAAGACCTTAATTGTTAAACTCTCACCTTTGCTAGCTGACCCTGTGTAGTGCTTCTTGCATTCGACTGCCCTAAAAAACCAAATTACATAACTCATTTGCTTAGACTAATATTGTTATGGTTTGAACTTGCACTTCTGAGAACTAAATTCTTCTCTTGAGTGACAGGTACAAGCTGTGCAACCAAAGAGGAGGAGGGAGCAGCAAATCCAGGGTGGAATTGCCTAAACCCAGTAGTGCACTGGTGGTAATGTATCTCTAACCTTGAATGAATGAATGAAGAATATGATATGCTGATTTGTTCACCTTGTGCTGAACCTTGTATTGCTTGAGAACTATGTGCATCTGTGCTTAGCTGTGTGCATTTGAGTTTTTGTTTTTAGCCTGAGCATATTCTTGTGCATCTGTGCTTAGCTGCAAGCCCCTGAAGCTGCAAGCTGTAAGCCATAACTTGGATAGCCTAGTTGGCTGAAAGCTTACATGAGATTTTGTGTTAGTTATCAACCCCGAACCGACCCGCAAATCATCAGACCTGGGTTCTTTGCATGATAACTTAGCTATTATCCCAAGCATTGCTCACACTTGAATCTGTGGCAACTATAATCTGTAAATGGTTAACTTGTGCATGCTGTGAATTTTTTTTTTAGCCTCAACTGAAATCTGTGCTTACCCTGTGCTGTAACCTTTAGTCTTCATTCAGCCCTAAGCACCAGCTCCAGCCCCTGTTGCTGATTGAGCTTAAAAAGCCGCAAACCTTGTTGAGCCATCTGTTGAATATTATATTGCCCCGTGAATGAGGTAAGCCTCCAATCTGTGCTGTGCTGTTACTCAGCTTTGCTTTGTCTCTAATCTGTGCATAAGTAGCTCGACCATTTGTCTTTGTCTTGTGCCTTACTGTGATAGAAAGTGTGAGTTTGTCTTTGCACCGTGCAACGATCGAGACCAAAATTAGGCCTGCCCTGTGCTGTGTGAACCATGAGTATACTCTTGGCTTAGCTGCAGCCCTCTGTAGCTGCTGAGCTTGAGCCAGCATCCTAGCTAAACTGGTTAGCTGAGTTATTTTTGTTGCATAACCCACCTGAGCATACCTCTGAGCATAACCCTGAGCAAAACCAATTGACCCTGTTAACATTATCTGTGCATCTGTGCATATCAAGGGTAGCTGAACTGATGCATCTGAGTAACATGCTGAGCTGTATATCCATCTGTGCATCTGTCCTGCATCTCTGCACATGATTTGTGAATTTGAGTAGCATACTTCCTTGTTGAGTCCATCATCCTTCAGTTCAAGTTGCTATCTTATGCTTGCATAACTACCTGTGCTTTTGAGCCTGCAAAATTTGTGTGATCTGTGAGCTAAACTTGAGCATGCTCTGAGAAAATTGGTTAACCAATCTGCCCTGAAATTCCTGTGCTCTATAAGTTGCTGTTCTATGCATAAACTGCTCTGTGCAGTGCTGTGTTAATTTGAGTGAATTTGTGTTGTGTTGTTTTGCTCTGTGTATAAGCTTGAGTTGCACTCAAGCCTGTGTTGTACTCAATTTCAATCTGTGACCTGCCAGAGCTTTGCACAAGTCTTGCATCATCTGGGAAGCTGATCTCAATTGCAATCCTTGCAATCCTTGCACAAAAACAACCTGTGCAGCAAACTGAACCCTGCACAAATTGCACTTGGCTGTGCAATAGACCAAATTTCACATACACTAGGTTTCCCCTAAATTGAGCAACTAGGCTTTGCAAACCAACTGGGCTGCTAACTTGCCAGCCTAAACTGAAGCCCACATCTGTTGGGCTGTGCACACAACTTGGCCGTGCGGTTTCACAAAACACAGGCTTCAAACACAAAACCAAAACTGAAGCCCAAATTCTGGGTCTGTACTTCTGGGCTATACTTTTTTTCAACATAATCTGGGCTGTGCAATTAAGCTGGGCCGCACCATCTAGGCTAGAACCTATTCTCACAATCATTTAGCATCAACTGGGCTGGACTTTCCCAACAAACCAAAAACCCAATAAACCAAAGCCCAAACAAACCAAAAATGAGCCCATTTAAACCAAACAAAACCCACATAAACCAAACTGGGCTTTGAGTTCAATTTGAGTTACTAAATCATGTCAGGATTTTGGTCTGCAACTGGGGATACAAACAAATCCCTTAGAGAGCTTGCTTACGGGCATGCTTCACAATATGAACTCCCCACATACCATAGTGATTTTAGGGAATTTTATGAGCCTTCTCAGGGTCCTGATCTCACATACCCTAATCATTATGATCACATACATCATCCACCACAGTGGGAGGTTGAACAATTTTGTACTTCTCAATGTTGTGGAGGAAAATCTTAGACTCATCGAACAAAATAATGCTAGGAGTGTATTGCATGATAAACCATATAGCATTGATTATGAAATTCCTACTGTTGAAGACTCTCCTTTCATTAAACAACATAATGAAATTTTAGATTTCAATCAAAACCTTGTGCAATATCAAAAGTTAACCGACCAAAGGTTTGCGAGTTTAGAACTCAAAATGAGTCAAATCCTTGATGCACTAAATGAGGAAAGGAAGGAATTTCGGGGTGAAATGAATGTTAGTCCTAATGAATTGCATGTTGAAAGTCCTACTCATGTAACTAATATTGAATATGAGCCTCACCTAGACATAAATGAGTGGACTAGAAATACTACAATTTTGAATAGGGAAATGCATTTGTGCTATGATGATGATGATGATGAATATGATATGTTAGAAGAGCATGTGTATTTTGAAAATGTAGTAGAATCTTTAGGTTCGAGAGACATTAAGTGTCTCTTCCGTGAACCCCATGAATGATGCTTCTTCTAATATTCATATATGTGATGATGATGTGGAACCTATGCAATTGTCCTGTGAAAATGAACATGATTTACCCTCTTCTGACTTTGGGAAAGTGTGTGATGATACAAATGATCTTATACATGAAAACAACTTAGATGTACCTAACCTCTCTCCCCGAGTCACAAATTGAAACTCCTCCACCAAACCTAGGTGTAGTTTGTAACAAAATTGCAAAACCAACTTTTCCTCAAAATGCCTAACTTAGGCCTAGAACTTTGTGCTTCCCAAGTCCTCTTGGACTATTTTGCATCAAAGTATAACACCTTTAGGGAACCACGGTTGGAATGTGTATGTCTGCTTTGTTCTTAGCAATACTCATTTTGAGTTAGACCTTTTGCATGATGTACCTTTAAAATTGCAAGATTTTGTGCTCCAAAACACACCTGTTGACAAGTTTAGGTTTGGGGAAGCTCATTCACATACACAGTCTTACTTGCACTCTCATATTATATTTGTGTAAAGGTGTTAATGTGTGTACATATTTTCTATTGGGTTGATCCTCAACTCTTTAGACTGTTGGTTTATGGTGAATTTTCATTGTATATATCCAGTAGGACTTGTTAAATTTTTCTTTTCTTGAATTGGTTGAGTCTTCATGCGCATATATTATGCTAATCCGATATGATCTCCGTTGAGAATGTTGGATTCTAGCCTTGACTAAATAAGCTCAACCTTGCTCCTGCCGACATCCAGGTAATCTCTTCCCTTTTCTCTTATCAAAGATAGTTCTCTCGGTATGTGACTTGTTTAAATTTTTCTATATGTAGACACATTGAGGACAATGTTTGATTTAGGTTTGGGGTGCATTTGCATATAGAGTTTTTAGTCTTTTTAATCTTTTATTTTTCAAAAAAAAAAAAAAAAAAAAAAAAAATTTCAAAAATCTTTTTGTAAAAACCTCCAACTTTTAGAGATTTTAGAGTCACTAGCATGCTTCTAGCTATGTTTACATAGAGATTCTGACCGAAATAACAGAACTTGGAAGTAGCGGAGAACACAATCGGGTTTCTTAGTTGATTAGAGCGTTAAAATTGGATTTAACCATACCGGAGAGCGAATTAGGTCTTGTTTAGATATTCGGTAGTAGAATTGTGATCAACCATAGTGGAGACTACCCAATTTACATCAAGTGAGGCACCAACCTTCAATTTTTTGCAACTTTCTAGAAAAGTCTGTTAGAGTGTGTGTCACCGTACGTCAATTCCGGGTAGGAATGGTGAGCTACCCAACTTCGCACTAATTTCAAAGACTACTTTTGATCTCTTGAGTGCTAGTTTTTGTCAATCATGAGGGTGACGTCTAGAGATGAAAACTCCTTCTAAATATCGATTTGCAGTTAGCATCACTCTCTCTCAATCAAGCAAGACCCATAGAAACACATCATCGTCAACAAACGGAAAGACATCGGAATATTGAAAGAAAAGTTGATATAGTCCAAGGGTTTACATACAACAAAGAAAATAGGATGAGAATTAATAAAATTTATAAAATCAAGACAATACAAGTTGTGGAAAAATTGAGTGATAAAGTCCTTTGTCCATGGAGTTAGTTGTTTCATTATTTGTATTTTTATTTTCACTTTTTGTAATAATAATAATAATAATAAAAAAAATAAATAAAAAAATATTGTAGTTTATTTTTGCTACCACCATGGTAAAGAGAGTTCAAGAAGAAGAATCCAAACAACAAGGAAATTGAGTATAAAAATTAAAAAATTGTCAAGTTTTGTGAAGTTTAGAAGTTCGTCATCAACAATTGAAGACCGAAGACCGAAGATTGAAGACGTTTCTATGGTTCTTATGAGAGAGTGATATTAATTGCCGATCGGGTGAGAAGTGAATGAGTACTCCCACCCTTGCTAATGGTTGATTTCCTTCCTTAGAGATCATCGAAAAAAGATTCTTTTTGTCCACACCTCACTGGAGTCTCCAGATTTTATTTCGAAGGTTATCCTTCTTACCTACAACGTGTGCGGGATTTCTCTCTTTATTCCTGCTGCACACATGAGAGACTAAAAAGCGATCTTTTTGAGTGCAATTATCATAAAACCCTAATGGTGAGGGGAAGTCGAGGCTTATGATCACAATCGAATCCGAATTCTTTCATATGGTATGGTTACTTCTCGCTCGGCACTTAAGGATAAGAATGCGTTCTTTGATAGTTCCAACTTCATTACTAGCATGCGAAACTCTATGTCCTCATAGCTCCTTGGATGCTTGAGACTCTTTTACACTCGAAGTTGGAGAAGGTTTTGTGGGTACACCTCTGGTAAACCCTCACGAGACTACAACTCGTCCACTAGGGACACCTGGGGTTTAAAGGCTTAGTGCATACGCTAAATGCATTCGAGAGACTGCGACGGGGGTATAGTTAGGATTTCGTAATTTGTTTCACTTGAGGACAAGTAAAATTCAGGTTTGGGGGTATTTGATGAGTGCCAAATAGTGCATATTTATACACCTTTTTATTGGCATTTTACTCATATTTTGCGCTTAGAAATCAGATATTATCCCATATTCGTATTTTCCTTGTTTTCAAGAATAAATATTTGTATTAATTAATTTTGTGTTTTTAGGTAATAAATAAAGTCCGAAGAAATCGAGGAGCCAAAAGAGCGAAGAATTGGAGTCGAGCATCTATGGAGCAGTCGAAGCCGAAGCCCGCCAAGCCATGAGCTTGCAACCCAACAAGTAGCAACTCATCTACAAGACATGGGCCCAAGCTATCCATCTCCGACCCGTGACCGGATCCGAGTCCATCATTCTTTGAGCCGTTAAGATCTTCACTCGCCACATCCTACGCTCGCTCAGCCTTGCACATCAACGTTTGATGCTCTCGCTCAACAACAGAATCACCAGCTTATATCTGAGCCGTTCGGATCTCTATCAGCTCCATCCTATGCTCGCTCGACCGTCTCATCATCACTCGATGTATCGCCTCCACGAATAAACTCCCCATACCCCTATACCCTAATCGACCTAGCCTCATTTCATTTCCATCTTCTCTTTCTTCCTCTCCCTTACCCCGACAGAGCAGAGCTCTGCTCTTCTTCTCTACCACCTCCATACCATGACCGAGCCACCTCCGCCACCATCTCTCCCTCTCATGTCGCCATCGCCAACAACCCCCGCCGTAGCCGCACCTCTCTAGGTCTAGGTTTTCTCTCTCTTAGCTTCTCCAACCCTAGAAGCTAAGTGAGAGAAAACTAAAACTAGGGTTCTCTCTCAACAACCCAGCATGGAGCGATTGACAGAAGTGGAGAGGAGATTCGAGAGTAGAGGGTATGGGTTTATTTTATTTTTCTATTATTTTTCGATTTTGAGAATTAGGGTTTGGGGTAATTTTCCTTGCATGTATAAATTGAAGGGAGTTGTGGATGTTTGAGGCATGCCTGGGCTAGCTGTGATTAGCTTCAATTTAGGTTTAATTTGTATTTTAATTTCATTTGATGTTTTAATTTAGTTGTTAGGGTCTCAATGAAACCTAATTTCACTGTTGTGAATTCACTTTGCTTGAATGTTCTTGAGAGCTTAATTTTATTAGATAGCTTCAATTTTAACACCTCAACCCTTTTCTCTCACAATGCATGCCAAGTATGCATTGTAGTTAGGTTTATAACTGAGTTGAGTGTGTTTCAGCTCTTGTTTCTATTATTAATACTGATTCTCTTGACTGGTTGTGCTTCATTAGACAACCAGTACTCTAGGTTAGTAATTCAGCTGATAATTGAAGCTTTATATGGAGAAACTCTTAGATAGGTGGTAGAAGTGACAAGCTTCACTTGTCTGGTATAAGAACAAGAACTCAAACTAGTTGGGCACATAATAGGAATTCGAGAGGTGGATTTGAAGATCTTAGCACCCTTTACTCTTCTTGATTACCTTAGTTTAGAGTCACTTCAGTTCAAAATCAGCCGTATCGGCACAAAACATCTGTGTTACACATTGTCACTTGTTACTTCACTTGAATTCAGCTAGAACAAGCCTTAGATCACACTTTAAGCACACCCATTTCTCTGTGGATCGACCCGTACTTTGCCGCGTCTCCGATAGACGCCGTGCACTTGCGGTTATCACCGTAGGCTAAAATTTATACACATCCCAAGGCCTACCATGCTGCTAAAGAAAAAACTTTCACACTCGAAGTTGTGACTAAGGTAAGTGTTCCTCCTACAAAGGGTAGCTTGTCCTGGACCGATGGATGTTGTAATGATCATGATGAGGTAGATGCTACCATTTTCTTGATCACAAAGCAAGTCAGAAATCTTCTCAGGAGACGAAGAGATAGACATTCTGGTAAGGTCAAACTTCAAAGGTGAATCTTCTTCTTATGATGAAAATCCTCTTTAGTGATTTAAGTTTCGAGGTTTTGGACATATGCAAACGGAAGGCCCAAGTAAGGAATATTATCAAGGAAATAATTCTCTCATAGTTTCTCTTGATGATATACCTGATGAGCTTGCTTCTGAAGAGTCAACAGAGAATTTTTTCCTTTGTTGGAGAAATACTTGTAGATCCTAATTCTGACTCAGATGATGAAGCAGATAAGGAAATTCTTAAACTCTTGGATAAGAGTGAAGAAATTTATGGTGAGAATATTCGTTTGAATAAAAACTTGGAAAATGTTGAAACTTCTCTTCATAAGAAATCTCAAGAGTTTGACAAACTCAATGAGAATTCGCCGAAACCTTGTCTCTAAAGGTATAAGAGAATAATTTACTCAAGTGTAACTTACAAAGGATGTCTGGAAGTTCTGACAAGATCTCAACTATGATGTTTGGTCAAAAGTCCTTTGGTAACACGAGTGGTATGGGGTTTAAAATTAATACTTCCTTTACTAATAACAATACTTTCATTTTTGCTGGATCCAATATGATAGAAGGTGTTCATGGTGGTAAAAGTGAGTCAAGTTTCTCAAGTTCTCTCACCTCAAACTATACATTTTGTGGCAGTAGAAGTCATTCTAAAGGGAAGTGTATGAAATCGAAGAAAAATGACAAGTTGATTGTTAAACTTCAGAATGACATGGAAAGGATGAGTCTTGCTTTGAAAAATATTACTGGTTCTTCAGAGCTTCAATGACAGAAAAGAAAAAGAAAGCCCGAAAATAGTAAGAAAAGTGCAATTAACCTTGTTGTGTCAACTGACACAGGTGGTGAGTTTTCTGCCCATCCCATCACTACTTAATTGAAATGATGAGTGCAACCTCAATGTATTAACTTCAGAATATGTGGTGTGCACTAAAAGTTACATCACGAGAACTGCGTTTTCTGATGTCAAGGTTACCCAAGTATGTCATAATCTTCTATTTAGTGTTGTATTTTACGGTTCTAAGCATATAGATTAACAGTCTTATGTGTTTCTGTTCGGGTTTAAAGGCATGTTACAGGGTTCCGTAACCTGTAATATACTGGGTCACAAAAGTTTTTGGAATGTTCGTTTTTAAGATACCAGTTTTCCTTATATTCTTAAAACTCTTGAATTATGATTCTCCTTGTATACATACATGTCATTCATCCCTCCAAAGAAGTTAGATAATAATGGTTCCTGTTACCATAGGTGTTATGATGAAAAATGCAGTTGAAAATGTTTTTCTATGCAAAGGAATCACGTCTTCAAGAATTATGAAAAGAAGATTCTCAGAAGAAGCAGATTCTCCCAGCTACATGTATGATGTCTATCTGTCAACATGACAATGATTTTAGAGCTAAGGTAAGAGAGTTCGTGACTATAAGAGATGATCTATTGTTCAAGATAAATCATTCTTCGAAGCAAATAACTCACTATGAACAAAAGCTTAATCTATGGAAAACACATTATATGAAATTTATGTGATCTTGAAATAGAGTTTAGTGAGTTAAATAATATCTATAGAGAAGCAAGAGAATTGAGTGAGTATAATGGATTAAGAGAATTCAGTGAGTTAAATAATATCTATAGAGAAGCAAGAGAATTCAGTGAGTATAATATCTATTGATTGGGGTATACCTATTATTAATGGATTTTTCAACAATGAGAGTGAATTCTCCGCATAATCTCTTAGAGATAGTTTTTCTTTTTACTAGTTAATTTCTTGTAGGATGTTCTTATTATTTGAGGAGTAACACTAATTTTTGGAATAGGTTTTATGTGTTACATTTGCTTTTCCAAATATTATCATCTTGAATGTTTAAATTTTATTTTGGAAGGTGATTTGTAATACCTAATTCTTCATGGATTATCTACATGTATTGCATATTTTGTGGGATTTGTTCTTTGCTATCATTATTTGGTGATTAGAACATATATCTCATATTTTCTCATAGGTTATACTCTTTTACTCTTGAAAAAGAGGAGAAAACTATTTTGAGAATGACAGTTTTGATCTCTCCATGATTACACTTTTGTGAATAAACTGCTATAGGATTTCGTAAGATGTTCTCTAGGGATCGACTCACTTCCTTCATTGTGTCGTCACTAGGGAATAAGTGGTGAACTTTAATCTCTAAGTTCGTACATGGCTAGAGAAGTTATAATTCTTATGTTGAGTTATATCGCTTTAGTTGTTCTCTTGTTCGTAACTGGCGTAGAGGATAATTTGTGTTGATGATTTTTCTCACGAAAATCTTGTATCTTAGTGCCTCAAACCTTAAGATCGCTATTTTTAACTTCTTTGTACGTAACTGGCGAGAGGAGAGAAAATATTGGATACAAATTTAATTTGTTCGTAGCTGGCCTATTAGATTTAAAGTCCAAGAAAATCCTTCTCTTGTGATTATAGTAAGGTCACTCATGTCGTTCTTCCAGGAATGACATATATGGGGGAGAGTTCTTTTTAACTTGTGCTTAATGGTAATATCTTTGTGGGGAGAATGGATGTGGAATTGTAGGATATGCTTGCGCTTTTTTTTGTCTCCTTGACGCAAACCGAGATTTCTTGGTTGAAATCTTATAAACTAAAGGTTGGTATGTGTTCCCTAATCTTGAAACTCTTTTGATTAATTCATTCATTATATCCCAATTTTTCGCCTTTGCCAATTTTGTTGACAAAAGGGGGGAATTATCAAGTAGAATCTTACTACATTACATATGGATTTTATGAAGCATCATGTATGGGGGGGTGAATTATTATCTATAGGTTCTACCTATTTTGCAAAAGTAATATGTATTGACTAAGGGGGAGAACATATCACCATAGTATAGTTTCAAAATTGTGGTGTAATTGAATTTTGAGGAAGGTAACAATACTAGGTTTTTTGTATAACGACTAATGAGTAGAGTGTATTACCATAATTTATAAACAACTCTTATCGAGCATTCTCATAAGTTGTTATTGCTACGTATCTTCAACAACAAAGTGTTGAACGAATACATGCAGAACATTGGAATACATTGAGGTATGAAGAATTCAAGTAGTATGTTGAAGAACCAAGGATATCAAGCATAGTGGATTGAGCCGAAAAGTTTATTAATTTTATCCATATGTATTAAATAGTTTTGTTACTAAAATTGACAAAGGGGAGACTGTTAGAGCATTGCTCGGTTGAACCCACAAGTTTTTCTATCTCAAGCTTGTTGTCAATATTAAATGATCAAAACTATATCTTAATTTCTAGTCTACTAAGTCAAGTATCGAACTATGTTAGAATTGTAGTTGAGTATCAGAGATCACCCTTGAAGACATAAGATCGACGAAGACATTTAGAGAACTTCTATATCCAGGTATGTGATGACTGAACCACTCTATTTTACTCACTATACCATTATTCTATGTGTTGAGACTATGTCGTATGACTTATAGTTGTTGATGGTGGATTTCGTTCAAGGTTAAATTTGTAAAAAAAACCGGAAAAAATTATACGCTGACATCTTGTAAAAGATAAAGCCATTTATAAGTGTTGGATACTCCCTCACTTAATTCACCAAGAATGGAGCATGTAGCAACAATCCCATTCTGTGAATACATGAAATTCCTCCAGGTTGGAACATGTAGCAACAATCCCATCCTGTGAATTTCATATCAACCTTGTATTTCCAGTACTCATTATCAGTGTGGCATGACGACTGAGTGTTGCTCTTACAGAGTAACACGAACCTCCAAGCACTATAATGAAACCATGTGCGAAATACCCGTATGGTGACTCTCGGTGTGTTATACTAGCAGATTGAGCATCCGGTGTGTTATACTAGCGATTGAGCATCCGATCGATCGGATATGATATCGATCGCAGATCATCCAACTCCATAAGCATGATTGGATGACCCCGGATCAATTCCATCACCCCCAAGCGGGTATGGAATACCCACGGCCGACCCGCATGGTCGGTCATTGGCCTAGCTTGCCAAGAAACCGTTCATACCAAGCATTATGGACGGAAAACCTAAATTAGGGTTTGCGGCATATTACATGTGTCGCAAAGCAGTCTCAACCATCCATCTTCGCGGTATAGATGGAGGGTGTAGATGTAGACTCAAGGGCCCCGAGCATGTCGACACGATCACCAGTGGGCCGCCTACACACTTGACCAATCGGTCAAAACCAACCGTGGTTGGTCGTGACAAAATTGTCACCCAAACAAGAGATGGCGCACGGCTTTGAAAGCCAAAATTAGGGTTTGAAGCCATCACGCTCGTCCATCTTCTCGGCACGAATGGAGGGTCACAGATTAGATTAAGCGGGTCCGATCATACCGGCATGACCACCGTGGGCCCATCTACCTCCTCATGTGTTCGGCCAAGGCATACCATGCCAGGTTAATCCAAACGTGCGCCCAAACTAGCATGGCCACGCCTCCCAAACCACAAACCGATCTCGACCACTCAACTTCATTTGGACGATTTGGATGGCTCGGATCACGTTTTCATGGGATAGTCGGGTATAGGTGTTAACATCAGCCTACCACCTACACGCTGGTATGATCGACCAAGACCGACCAAGATGGGTCATCTTGAAAGCGCGTGCCCAAACTAGGGATGTCACGCGGTTTCCAACTCCTTTGCGGCAATGGATTTTGCCGCAAACCGATCTCAACCACTCAACTTTACCGGTCAAATTGAGTGGCCTAGATCGCGCCTTCATGGGACAGGTGAGGTATGGACGTGCACACTGAATGCTGTCTACACACATGCCGGTCGGTCCTCTCCAAATCCCTTTCCATGCTTGGTTTCGACCAAGCTGAAGAGTGATGCTTGCGCACCTCTTCAAAAAACCTAATATTCATTAACGGTCGCAGATGAGTGTCTCAAAGATCATCTCATCCGTCCAACTTCACCAGCTTGGTTATACAACCCTGGTCAGGAGTTATTTGGTTAGTGAGGCGTCATTACCCATCACTTTACCACACCATAATGCATACACTTCATAAAATACACACGATACTTCACAAGTATCGACTTCTGAATAACGTAGTTATTCAATTCAGACATTACATGCTATCTTTAGTGGATCCACGATCCACACATTCCGAACATCAATCATGTCACAAACTGGGGGATACATACTGGGGTATTGGTGCGCGGTTTACGGCGTGCGGCGTGCAATGCGCCATCACAAGAACGTGTTAGGAAGTCATGGACGGTTAGAGATGAACAGGAGAAGTGGGCAAGGCTGGTCGTGTATCACCAACGCACAACTCCACTACTCCATCACTCCACTTCCTCCACTTCCCACGAGAGACGTGAATAAGGCTCAATGACTTGTATAAATAGGTTCTCCGCCTATTTCAAACAACAACACAAGTTCGAGACGAGACAAAAAACCAAGTGTTAATACAAAACGTATTCAAACACCCGAGCTTGCTTGCATCAATCACAAGCCTACTCACCTTTCTGTTACAAGTCATAAGCAAGCCAACACCTTCACAATCTCAACACCTTCTTCGCTTCCCTCCCTAAGATCAACCCCATCTCCTTCACTTTGGGACCGAAACAAGTCTGGAACGGCCATTTCTTGGTTTAGGCCGGACTTGCCTGATTGATCTCTCGAATCTACAAGCACTCACCGCGCGAGTGCATTTGTTTAAGGTTTAAATTCATTCCTCATCCACACCCCAAATTACCAAATTACTGCGGGAATAGTTTTCACCCATAAACAATTGGCGACCACGGTGGGAGGTTAATCTCTCGGTTGTAAAGTCAATTTCTTCCAAATCGATTCAATTTTATCAATTTCAAAAAGGGTAGATCTTAGAATCAATTCAATCAACAATTCATTTCAAGATGGTGGAATTAAGGTGCGGATCGACAATCAATTACGATGGGGCTAGTGTGGATAACAATCACTGGTGTCGAAGTACTGTCGGTGGAGCTACCGTAGCCAACACATCTCGAGGAGCCGTTACCTCTATCACCAACACTAGCGGAGCGGAGACATCCCCGTAGGTGTAACGCCTCCCATCACCGAGCCGAGCGGCCGCAAATCCGGCATCTCCTCAAGTGTAACGCCTCCGGTGGTCACCGGAGCAACAACTTTCACTCCCTCATCGGGCGAGGAGGGAGGCACAAGAGGAGGACCACCGTCTATTACCATTGCGGACTTGATGGAGAAACAGGAAGTTCTTGCTAAGACTCAAACGAGATATGGCCGCAACTCGGAAGGAGGTACTCACTTTTCTCAAAACCTTGGTGAACGATTGCCGCAAGATTCACGTCAATCTTTGGAGCCAACAAGAAATGCCTTCAATTCACCGGAGCGGCGTTTCCACTCGGACCCACATGAGTGAAGAAGCTCGTGTTGCTCCTGAATGTTCAAGAGAAAGGGACCAGACACCCAACTTCATCACACGTGAGGATCTAGAACGACTCCTTCAAAGCCGAGGCAAAGGAAATCGACGGATGCACACCACCACCAACCTCCATACCCTCAAGATATGCAACGAATCCCTCTTCCAAGAGGTTACATCTCTCCCAGTTCTCCCTCTACGACGGTGCGGTAATGCTCGTGAACATGTCTCTCGATTCTTGGAATCCTTGGGGAACATGAATACAATCATGTTCTCGCTGAAAGAATTCTCGAAATCACTTACGGGAGGCGTACACAGTACAACAACATCGCGCCCTAACAACATATCCAATTGGAGCCGAGATGGTCGGTGCTTTCTCGAAAGTATTTCTTCGTGTCTGAACAAATCACCTTCTCGGATCTAGGAAGAATTCTTCAGCGGAACAACGAGCATCCTAACGACTTCGTCAAAGGTTCGAGAACTCAAGCGGCGATTGTCATGACCCGAACGTCACACGAACGACAATTGGTGGAGTTGTGCATCAATGGGATGATACCCATATACCACGCTCTGTTAGAGAATCACGGGCTTTCAAACGTTCTCTCGAACTCCATGAAGGCGCCAAACGTTCGGAACAACCGCACCAGCATTGCTAGAAAGAACCGAGTCGTTCGAAGTGAAGATTCACGTGAAAGTCGAGGAGCGGCGCCTCACGAACAAGCAATACAACACTGGTCCTTCCGTGAGTGTAGTGGGCGGAGGAGAGAAAAGGAAAGCCCCAGTGACGGAACAACAAACCAAGCGGACATCCCCGGCACACAAGACTTCGTCTCGAAAAGGAACAGACAAAACTCCTGCGCAAAACACTAAAGACACGGGTTTTCCTTTTCCCATGAATGAAGTGATAGAGCTCTTGGAATCGTGGATCCAAGACGACGCCGTAAAGCTGCCCCCTATCAGACGTCCTCCAACCGAGGAAGAAATGGCGGATCCCAGATATTGTTGCTACCACGAGGTTCGTCCATCATCCAACCAAAGATTGCAACGAGTTGAAACAAATATTCGGGGAAAAGGTAGAGACGGGGGAACTCCGGCTTGGAAACGAAGGTGTTCATAGAGACCCTCTACCTATCGGGCCGCATGATTTACGGGGATTACATTCGCAAGACCGTACAATCTATGATGGAGCACATATGTGAAATCTTGTACTTCTCCAAAGGACAGCGTCAAGACATATTTGCGGCCCTCAACCACGTTGTGTCAGGTAGGCGTTTGTATCCAGTAGCAGTCCAGGAACCCCAGTCTTTCCTGAAGGACGTGAGCAATGAAAACTGGGGACTCCTAACTGTCACTCGTTTGAGAGGCGTTGAGTTCGATAATGCGCTGATTGATGCGGCTTCCGAATTTAACATCATTACCGTCAAGACCTTGAGAGCGGCAAAGATTTCGAAGCAGGAAGCTACTCGTCACCCGACTGTGGTTAAAGATTCAGCAGGAGAGCTTAGAGATGCATATGGATACATCGATCTTGAAGTCAAATTGGGTGATGCCTCGACGCAAGCAAAGTTCTACATAGTCAAAGATCATCCCAACTACGACATGATCCTAGGAAGCTCTTGGATGCATGATAACAAAGCCATATTGAAGTCTGTCCTCTCTAGGTTTCGACACGAAAGAATCTCCAACACGCCTTCTGGACCTCCTAATGACTGTCTGCTGCCGCACCAGCAACTTGCCAATGTGACACAACTTCCCGGAGAGAGCTTGTCGGCATACATTGAAAGGTTCCGATCTCAAGTAAGTCTCATCACGCAACTCTCCTTGCAACCTACCGCCCCTCACTCTGACAAGTCCTGGGGACTGGCTCCAACCGACAAACCAACCCCGACTAGGAGATGTGAATGGGAAGCCACCCTTTCAAACGCTTTATCAAGAGTGTAGAAGCTGTCTTGGTCAAAGACGATAAGGCCAAGGTCCAAGTATTTGCACGCCCAAACCCATTTGGAATTGGAGACCTCAGTGACGAAGACGACTACGTTCAATGTTGGGAGCATGACGGTGAAGATGACCACTCCACCCGACTCACCCACCGAAAGAGAAGATGAACCATACACAGTAGCGAGATGTTATCCTAGGCGCTACGCAAGCTCATCAACGCTGATAAACTAGAGGGCATAACAATTCACTCACGATGGCTCAAACCCTACCGAACTTAAGATGCTGTGTTGCCACTTCACAGTATCCCGTACACCTTAAAAATGCTGTGCTATTTTTTCCAGCGTATTTCCTTTTACAATTTCATATCATATTTGTAATTCCTCCGAGAAAATGATTGCAATACTTGCATTCATAGTTAGGGTTTCAATTTTCAATTTTCAATTGAAGCATTATTTTCATCGAGAACCTCTTTACTCCTAAAAACACAAAGTCACGAGTCGGCCTAAATCAACCTTTGGAGCAAGAAAGGAAACCTAAGCAAACATCTCACGGGAAGAAGGAAATAGAACGTGTGCACAAAAGGAAAATGATTTGAGACATCGCCCACAAAGCCGGGAAGATCTTGCATCGGGAGCACTGGGTCCGTGGATATTCCATTATAATATTGTTTCTTTTATCACTAAGAATTATGTGTGAAGGCGCACCCTTGCCCGAGAAGGTTCGGTTGCAATCTTGACAAAGGGTTATAAAAGAAAAACTTTATTCAAACAATCAAATGGAAGAAAACCTTGAACTCGGCCGCCACTGAGTACAAGGAAGATGTTCGAGTGTACAGAATATACTTGGAAAGAAAAATAAAATAAAAGAGGTTTTAGTTGTCAAGAGAGCCAGCCTCGCTTTGCCTCTAGTTGGGTTCTTCTCCATCACTGTTGATGCACCTCCCTTCGGATCTACCTCGGCTTCTTCATCGGACATCTCCGCAGCGTGAGCGCATTCCATCCCAACATCACCGGCGGGAGCATCAAAGGGCATAGCAACACCAGGGCCGCGCAAATTGCTTTCACATGTTCAGGTTCGTCTGTATCAGAATCAAGAATTATCACGCCGTCATGGATCGGGTAATCACACTTGTCTTCATTCGGAGGTCGTTTATGCTCAACTCTCCGCCTCTTCAACCACGCTGCAAATCTCTCTGCCCTTGTGCTTACTAGTGTCTGCAGCGTTTCCTCGCGCCTCCACCGCTCCTCCATGTCAATCGCAGCTGAAAGTGCACAGATACGTGCTCTGGCAATACGAAGGTGGGAGATAGACATCCCACTGTATAGCACGGCCGACTTCGCGAAGTGGAAGATCGATCTTAGCCATTACTTCTTCGTGCGCATGGTTTTCGGGCTTGTCAACTTCAAAACTTCTTTACGGGAAACAACGGAATGAGCGTCCACCGCTTCCATGATAAACTGCAAAGGAGGGAGTTATGAGCACACAAAAAAAAAAAAAAAAAGAGATCATCAAATCCATCGATCGGTTAATCGAGAAAGTCGAGCGTGCACGAGATATGGAATAAACGACCACGTGAGATGATTCTTTATAATCTCACAAGTCGATGGAATCCCGAAGGAAAGAAGTCTTTACTTGCCACCTATGAAGGCTGCTAATTCGGGATAACAATCGGCGAGGCTTATCGGATATACCCGAGGAAAGCCGTGTATGATGAAAGAAGTACACACACGAAGAAGCGGCCGAGCTCAAATATGTACAAGAGGAACCAAAGCGACTCACCGAGATCAAGTCCTGTTTCCTTCGCATCCTTAATCGAGAACCAACCGGTTCCGGGGCAACGCTTTACTATCCGGTAAATATGTATCTACTTTAGCCTCGGTCATTTCGAGTATATATGTATGTCACCATCTCATGCCTACCACACAATAGTGTAACCATTATGTGCTAGGTAGGGGACTTAATGTTGATGGTGGATTTCGTTCAAGGTTAAATTTGTAAAAAACCGAGAAAAAAATCATGCGTGACATCTTGTAAAAGATAAAGCCATTTATAAGTGTTGGATACTCCCTCACTTAATTCACCAAGAATGGAGCATGTAGCAACAATCCCATTCAGTGAATACATGAAATTCCTCCAAGGTTGGAGCATGTAGCAACAATCCCATCTGTGAATTTCATATCGGCCTTGTATTTCCGGTACTCATTATCGGTGTGGCATGATGACTAAGTGTTACTCTTACATAGTAACACGAACCTCCAAGCACTATAATGAAACCATGTACGAAATACCCGTCTGCCGACTCTCGGTGTGTTATACTAGCCCGATTGAGCCCCTCTCGGTGTGTTATACTAGCCCGATTGAGCATCCGGACTGACCATATCGGTCCGGATATGATCCCGATCGCATCATCCAACTCCATAAGCATGATTGGATGACCCCGGATCAATTCCATCACCCCCAAACAGGTATGGAATACCCACGGCCCGACCAGCATGGTCGGTCATTGGCCTAGCTTGCCAAGAAACCGTTCATACCAAGCATTATGGACGGAAAACCCTAAATTAGGGTTTGCGGCATATTACATGTGTCGCAAAACAGTCTCAACCATCCATCTTCGCAGGTATAGATGGAGGGTGTAAATGTAGACTCAAAGGGCCCGAGCATGTCAACACGATCACCGTGGGCCGCCTACACACTTGACCAATCGGTCAAGACCAACCACGCATGGTTGTAACAAAATTCATCACCCAAACAAGGAGTGGCGCACGGCTTTGAAACCCAAAATTAGGGTTTTGAGCATCATGAGCGTCCATCTTCTCCCGGCATGGATGGAGGGTCACGAGATTAGATTAAACGAGTCCGGTCATACCGGCATGACCACCGTGGGCCCATCTATCTCTTCACGTGGTCGGCCAAGGCATACCATGCCCGGTTAATCCCAAACCGTCCGCCCAAACTTGCGTGGTTACACTTCCCAAATTGCAAAACCGATCTCGACCACTCAACTTCACCTGGACGATTTGAGTGGCTTAGATCACGTTTTCATGGGATAGTCGGTATAGGTGTGAACACCAGCCTACCACCTACACGATGGTATGATCGACCAAGACCGACCAAGATGGGTCGTCTTGAAACGCGTGCCCAAACTAGGGATGTCACGCGGTTTCCAACTCCTTTGCGGCAATGGATTTACTGCGCAAGCCGATCTCAACCACTCAACTTTACTGGGTCAAATTGAGTGGCCTAGATCACGCCTTCATGGGACAGTGAGGTATGGACGTGCACACATCATGCCATCTACACACATGCCGGTCGGTCCTCTCCAAATCCCTTTCCATGCTTGGTTTCGACCAAGCTGAAGAGTGATGCTTGCGCACCTCTTCAAAAAACCTAATATTCATTAACGGTCGCAGATGAGTGTCTCAAAGATCATCTCATCCGTCCAACTTCACCAGCTTGGTTATACAACCCCAGGTCGGGAGTTATTTGGTTAGTGAGGCGTCATTACCCATCACTTTACCACACCATAATGCGATACACATAAAATACACACGATACTTCACAAGTATCGACTTCTGAAATAACGCGGTTATTCAATTCAGCATTACATGCTATCTTTCGTGGATCCACGATCCACACATTCCATAAATCAATCATGTCACAAATCGGGGGATACATGCGGGGTATTGGTTTGGCGGTTTACGAGGCGTGCGGCGTGCGCCGCGCGCCATCAAGAACGTGTTAGGAAGTCATGGACGGTTAGAGATGAACATGAGAAGTGGGCAAGGCTGGTCGTGTATCACCAACGCACAACTCCACTACTCCATCACTCCACTTCCTCCACTTCCCACGAGAGACGTGAATAAGGCTCAATGACTTGTATAAATAGGTTCTCACCCTATTTCAAACAACACAAGTCAGGGCAGAGGCAGAAAACCAAGTGTTAATACAAAACGTATTCCAACACCCGGAGCCCTTGCATCAACCACAAGCTTGCTCACCTTTCATTACAAGTCATAAGCAAGCCAACACCTTCACAATCTCAACACCTTCTTCGCTTCCCTCCCTAAGATCAACCCCATCTCCTTCACTTTGTGACTGAGAACAAGTCTGGAACGGCCATTTCTTGGTTTAGGCCGTATTTGCACAGATTGATCTCTCGAATCTAAAGCACTTATCGAGCAGTCCATTGTTTAGGTTTAAACTCATTCCTCATCCACACCCCAAATTACCAAATTTGTCTGGAATAGTTTTCACCCACAAACAACGGGGTACCAAGTAAACCACCAATTTTTTTTTATTTAATAGGAGTATGAACCTGCATAGTACTTTTTAAAACCTAAAAGAATATTCCCTCTATTTCAAAATAATATAGTAACTTTTAGCTCGGAAAAGTAAAATACACACACACATACAATAATTTTGTTAACAAGCAAAACTACACCTACAAAAAAACCTCGGACCCTCGTCCAGCTTTGAAAACCACATTGTATTAAACAGCTACAAAAACTAGCCTACTATCAGACTTTGGACTATAATATAGTTGAGACCGAATTAACACTCTAAGAAATTCAGCTGCAGTCGTATTTTTTACACCTCTTGAACCTCGCAAGAATCTGCACCCTTGATTCCCTTAGGTGACGCCATTTACGAGGCGTAAGGTTGCTTGACCTCGGTAAAGACTTTTGATAATGATTTGCCTATAAAAACAAGCCCATTTAATTTCCCTTTTGATACGTTTACATCTAGGATATAGGGAGGCTCATTACATTACTTCAATTGATATAATGAAAAGTTATTTCTTAGTCGGAACCTTAGGTGGTTCTCGAAAAAGATAGCGAAAAAGTAATCCCTAGAGTCGAGACTAAGAGGCATGTATAAACCAATGCTTCCATAGATGTGATCTTGGTTTACAATTATAGCTTTCAAACACATTTCATTATGGATCATCTCCACGAATCCAGAACACTTACACCCAATTAGGCGAGAATCCGGGATTACTAACCACGTCTCAAGAACAATCCAAACAAATCGAAGAAGAGTTTAGATATCTATCTCGAGAAATCACAAAGTCCGAGACGAAGAGAACTTTGTGATTTCTATCTATCTCGTTCTTGAGACGAGATTACGAAAACCTCAATGATTAATAAAACAAGATCCGGATCCAAGAACTCTCGGGTAAAGATAGTCTGAACTGGCTTCACGAATGCCTAAGTGAAGTCTTCAAAATCGTAACCTAGAATACAGTCCTATGAAGAATCTAAGTGATAGGACGACTCTAGCTCAGAAACTAAGACAAAAAAGTGTCATTGACTAAAAAAAACTTATTGCAAGAGTCTCTCTATTTATAGATTTTCAAGGCTCTAGGTAGCTTTGAATTCAAGTTAGGGTTTCTTGGAATTCAATTAAACACTTTCTCGATTTTAGATGAAATTCTTATTAGGAATTTATGTAAGCATGTGAGAAGTTTGCCTTGTAATTACAACGAAGAATATGCACTATGATCCAAGGTTTTGGAACCGTGGACAATGATGGTTCATAGTGGCTAAGTAGCTTTTGAACTTACAAGCATATAGCGGTGTTCAATAACTTTCAAGACTAATCGATAATCCGCAAACACAAAGTGATTTAGTGAATAACTATTATCAGATCTGAGACAAGACAAAATAGGAGTAATGTGCACTGGTTGCCTCCCCCTAAAGGCATTTTTAGTATAAATTCGGATGGTTCATATCATGATGTAAATAAGACTGGTGGCATTGGTTTAATCTTCACAATTTTGCAGGGGCTTTCAAAGGAGCAAAATACATCTACCTAGTTGAATTGTGAAGTACAAAGCAAGTAGAATGTAGGGGTCTATGAGAGGCGGTCAATTGGGCCAAAATTTGGAGCTGGAGAGTGTTAATTTCCAAAGACTCAAATCTTGTGGTGGATGCAGTTAATAACGATGTCTTCAATATAAAGTGGGGAATTCATAATTTAGTTATTGATATCAAATCTATTTTTAGGAATTTTAACCCCTGGCAATATATCCATGTTCCAAAAGAGATGAATAAAGAAGCTCACATTCTGTCAAAATCAACTAGAGTTTAAGAATGAGTGGAGTCTGGAATCAATATCCTTTTAATAATATCAATGTCCAACTATCGAGGATATAAACCATGTATACCCTTGATGTTTTAAATTCTATATCTTCTTGTTTCAAAAATATATATAAAAGGATTTAGTGAATAACGTTGTCTTAGAAATGTCTATGAATTCTTAGCAAAGTCGAGCATACATCTGTAATAGTTCGTGACCTTTTGCTAACCGGGTTTGCAAACCTCTATCATTTCACGAAACAAAATCAAAGGGTTCGTCAATTCGCGAGCAACAAAACCACATATTCTTCTTAGCGCATTTTTTTGATACCAACATTATGATAAGATATGTTAACCTTGGCGCATATTTTTCTTGAGTAGATTAATTCTTATTGCAATCCAGAGGCCACAAATGAAGATTAAGGTAAGAATGTGATCAATACGAACTGCGAGCATAAATTGCGGTATGTATATGTGAAGGGAAGATGTAGATATGGAGGCCCAACGCCACGAAATATTTTCAACTTTTTCGATATGGATAATACGGTGCCAAAGACGCAACAAAATATAAAAAAATTGCAGTAACAACTTTTTCAATTGTTATCTATCTTATGCAATCAAACCAATTGGGTCTTCACCCGCGTATATGGTTTATCTTGTTTGCACATTTACTTATCCGTTAGTAGCTTCAAAATAAAAAATTCTTTTTATTTGTCCCATCAGAATTGTCTTTGGTAGATATTAAAGAATATATGCATGAAAATGATGAATTTTTGAAGTGAGCTAGAATTAGATGTCGGCCTGTATATTGATTTAGTTGAAGTGTGTCAATTGATTTAACTAATTTGGAGGATTTTTTTTGGCAAACCAAAAAATCCCATACCTTTTTCATTTCCTAAAATTTAACACTGGATTTCATTTCCTAAATTTTAACATTGAATATATAATGGTAAAGGTACTACCAATATACAAATATCCACACTAGACTCAGTTTAGATTTAGTTGAAGCGCGTGCAGTATCAATCATGCTCTCCCTTTTTTGTTTTTAAAACACATCCCAAGTCTGGACACCCCTTCTTCTTCTTTGTTTTGTTTGTATATTTCCTTCTTTTTATCTACCGTCACCACCAAATCCACATCACGAACAGGTTCTTAAGAAATCATACAATTCAGGTGTAGGTGCAGATGAAGCAGGAGAAGAAGATTGATTTGAAATCAGAAAAAAAATAAAAATAAAAAGATAATCCTCTTAAAGAAAAGAAGAAGGATTCTTCAATTTCAACAATCTTCTTTTTGTAACCCCTAATTCTTATCGGAAAGAGATGACCAAGGCTTTGATTTAGCCAACAGAAGGATGATTTCTCTCTTTTACCTTTACAAATCGGGGATCTGTTCAAGAATTTTGGTCGATTAATTTGTTCTTACGGAGTATTTTTTTCTTAATAGATAGTCATGTACACATCAAAAAAAAAACTCCCTCTCTTGGTCAAGATGGCCGTTGCGTTGACAAAAGTCAAGGAAATTCCAAACGCTGCATATCTCCATAGTGATTCAATGTTCTGCTAGTTGTTCTGGGAATTCTCAAACCAAAATCTTACAGAAAAGCACTATGTTATGATTTCCTGAGTTCTTTGGATCTTCTGATTTTATTAATCAACAATCGTTCCTTTCGACCGCCAATTGAGATCAAACACCTAACAAATCCCCCACTCAACCTGCAGTTTCTAAAAATCCTCCCAATGAACTGCCGCCCACCTCCCCTAGCGACCAATGCATGGCCTCCTTCTCCATGCACAACACAATCATCACATCCACCATGCGCATCTGCTCAACCTGCAAGCCGCTCCCAGATACCGAAAATTCAACAAGTCACAAGGAACTTCGTTCAACCCAAAGTAAGAGCTTTTTAGACCCTTCCATACCATCCGCCCATCTTCAAAAACTTTCAGCTGATTCCCCATATTCTTCTTCTGCCTTTTCATCCACTCACTCATCAACCCATCAAAAACAAAAAAGAACTGAAAAGCTAGGTACTTTTGAACCAAAAAAGGAAGAAGACGAAAACTTTCAACAGAATCAAACCCAAAAGTTTTGTTCTCCAGAGAATAGGAAAAGCCAAGATTCAACCCATCATTCCCCCGAAGAAGATACCATAAAACCCTGCAACACATCACCACCACCAAAAAAGTAACTTCACTTTTCCAGTTAACTGCAAGAATGGAAGCTCTCATGCATGAGCATGAAGACCGAAGTCTCGCCGTTGTGGTATTAGTAGGAAATATCTCGTTCTCAGGACTCAAACAAGCGGTTTTTAAACATTGGAGCCCCACCAAGATCAAGAAATTTGAAACTTGGCCAAACACTGAAAACAGGATCATCCAGTGCACCGTGGAACATGTACACGAGAAAAAGAAATTCCTACAAACTAAAACTTGGATTATGTCTAACCAAGTGGTTCTCATTGAAGAATGGAGTACATATCTCAAGAATCCAATGGAGTGCTTTCAAGACGGCGATTTTTTGGATTCACCTGTTGGGACTTCCTACCTACTTTGAAGATGATACGTCGATGAAATAACTACTCAGCGACACGGTAGAAGTGCTGGAAGTGGACCTCGACTACAAACCGGTAAGAGCTAGGGTAGAAATGACTCTCTCTGAACCTTTCATGCCTGGTATCTTGCTAAATAACACTGCAAAATCATGGGTACAATTTGCATATGAACACCTACCAACTCTCTGCTATCGATGTGGACTCATTGGGCATATCTCTGATGAATCTCCTGTGTTCATTAGCACCCAACACGCCTTGCAAGATACTACCCATACTCTCTTTCCTTACCATCGTTTTAGCAGTAAGATGAAAGCAGCTAGACCAAGACCACAATACTCCTACCTCACCGCCACTTCATCAAATCATCCCTCTGTAGGATCTTCATCAACACCTTCACCCAAACCAAACCTCACCACCACCACCCTAAACCTAATGGCCAACCAACAGCCTTACAACAACAAACACCAACACCACCACCTCCATACTCAACACCACCAACCCCTCTGAAAACTATAGTTACTAGACCGGTGCCGACTAGATTGAACCCGTTCATGAATCAACAAGGTTTCAACTAGACCCCACTGCCACAACATCAGTTTTATCCCAATACAGGCTCTGACAGCAGCCCATCAAAATCAGGCAGCGGAAAATATGCAAATTCGTCTACTAACAGAAGAAAGAATGATGAAGCTCTGGCAAATTTGCAAAAGGGAACGGGTCAGCAAAATATCGGATCCGGATTCGGGTCAGGGTTCAAAATATTCGGTCTTGGATCATCACTGGCACAGAAATGGGCTCTGGATCTGGACAAAGCTCGTCCTCGGCTAACATACCAAACCCTTTGTTGGGTGGACCAATCCATTTTGGCATACCCATACCCGAACCCATCAACATCAACTCAGAACCGCAATCAAGTATGGATAAGGGGAAAAGCACTGGCCCACCTAACTACAGACAACACTTCACTGAAAGACCGATCAAGTCCCAACACCAATCACCTTCAACCTTCTCTGACATGCAACAAACCAACTACATAATTTAACTTGACGACATGCTCTAGATGTTACGACAAACCAACTCACATAATTTCTTCAACACCCTCACTATATTTTTGGTTAATTAGTCCATTGAAAGATGCGTATGCTCAGACATTGGATAATGCTCTAGACGTTACGCACACAATTGTTAGTCTGGTGATCACAAAAGTGAACCGAATACCACATGTAAAGGTGACTCACAATCAAGTCCATCCACTTCCTTGGATAATTTACACGTGTCTAGAACACTCATCTATTTATAGGAGCTCCCTGAAGAATTTTTCTTTTCCTTTTCATCTTCTTCATAAATCAAAAATCCCACCCAAAGGCTGATTTTTTGTTGATCAGATTTGAAATTAGCTTTTCTTTGTTGAAAATCATCTTACGTATAATTAACAAACATATAAGAGGAGAGAACATCACCAAAGAAAAGGAACTCCAAAGCACCTCAACATCCCACCAACACCAGACTTTGCAGCACCACCACCTCAACCAAAAGCAAGGAAATTCCTCTCCCTCTCCACCCAAAGAATGATTCATCTTTTAGCAACTAGAATCAACTAGATCCTTCAAATCCAGCGTCTGCGAGATTTTAAGTAAGCACCTTGGTTACGATAAGGTCTCGCATATGAGGTGCCTTACAACAATAGTCTCCACCTTGAGTAGAAAGCCCGAGAAACCTTGCCACTTGAGTATTAAACTACACCACATCAAAGCCAAAAGGAGGAGAAAGGCAAGTCGACATATCTTATGCTTTGAGAGTTGGAAACTTTATCGAGATGAGAATCGAACTCTTCTCCAGAGAAAACGTTCTCTGTTGAATAAGGTGGCGAGCTACTCGCCGAGTATGATGTTTGCCAAAAATTATTTGAAGAACAAGAGCAAGCCCGATTCTGAAAAACCACATAAGCAATTCAAGAACAATGTGTCAATTTAGAAAAAATCCCGACAAAAAACTCATACTTATTTCCAATGAAAGAATTTGCGATCTCGAATTGTAATTTCGTTTAATTCAACATCTTTCTTCTCAAAAGGAAGGTAGTCAAATTAGTGTGACTATCTCAATACTTATTTCTCCATGAATGCTTTATCATCTTTGAGATTGCCCATAATATTCGATAAAATTTTCTTTAACTTTGTGTATCTATTCATGGACTAGTGCTCCACTATCTCCATCCTCAAGATCCTTCAACCCTTAACCTAAGGGTTTATGACTGCACCCTAAGTGGAGTTTTCTTCGGGCGGAGTAAGATTAATTGATGGCGCCCGATGGAGGTGCCTACAACAAGGAATATGTCGCTCCGGCATTTCGCAAACCGAATGGCATTTTAGTATAAACTCCAATCCATCCAGCGAGGATACCCTTTCAGGATCCTTACACCTTTGTTGCTATCTTTAATTCTTTGTTTGAATGGCTTTAATTTTATCAATTTCCAACTTGTGATAAGGAGGATTTCATCCATATCCGAAATATCTTTAGCCTTTGAACTCTTCTTCTTTCTTAGCCTCTCTCACCATCTTTTGCGGTATTTTGATATGTCCTTTCGCTTGTTTATTTGTTCCTCGCAACCATTTGATAATATTCCTCGTTGATGAAAGCATGTACCCATAGGAGCAACATGTTATATGGTGATTCCATATCCACCACACTCAATGTCACTTGTGTTTCAATTCCACCCTCCCCTTTAACTTTTGTTATGGATTTACACAAAATTCATATCTTCATCTTTATATCCCATCTTTTTGTAAGCGTGATAGAACATGATGTTTACCGGACTCCTCGATTAAAACTCCATTCATCACCCATGTTTCCATCGTATTCTCCGGTTTCTCTCCTTCCCCTTATACCGTTTATGCAATCACTAGTGAGACATGTGAGAAATCAACCCTTTAGATCCTTCCTTTATTTTTCGGGAATGTCTCGCGATGTCAAGACCCTGGCATTGCGATATTATGATCCTACACCACATCAAGACGAAGGCACCACAACACATCTCAAAACTTCACCAGCTTGGCAACTATCTCTAGAAGATGAAGAGACTGATGTAGGAGCTTCAAGTAACAAAGCGAAGTTTAGCCGGCAAGAGCCGAGCTCATGAACCAAAATGAGTTACATGGCATGGAACTGTCGAGGGATGCATGATCCTTTGACAGTTCAGAAACTTTGTGAATTCAATAGGATTCACAAACTTAGTTTACTGTTCTTATCTAAAACTCTTTCTGATGATGTACTTATGTCTACTTTGAAGTTTAGATTAGGGTTTGACGAATGTTTTGCACTTTCTTGTAATGTACGGAAAGGTGGAGTTTGCCTTATGTGGTCAAACCACCTAAAAGTCCAAATTATTTTGGAAAATCAAAGTGTAATTCATGCGTATATCACTCCCCCAGCACCCCATCCACCATGGTTTTTCACCGGAATATATGGACCACTGCAACCTCAGGCAAGATGGGACCTGTGGAAAGATTTCGACAGTATCATTCCACCACACAACCTTCCATGGCTGTTAATGGGAGATTTCAATGAAGTTCTATGTCAAGAAGAAAAAAAAGGAGGCAGACTTGTTAGCCATGACCAAGCAAATTTTTTCAAAGACGTAATCAACTCCAATGGACTCATCGATTTGGGATTCACTGGCATACCCTATACTTGGTCAAACAGACAACAAGGATGCAACCTTATTTTAGAACGTCTAGATCGTGGACTCATCAATCAACAATGGCTCCAACTTCACCCGCATGTAATGATCCAATACCTGCCTAGGATCTCCTCAGATCATGCACCAATCTTACTGAAAGAGAAAGCCATTACGCGTCCTCAACAAAAACCCTTCCGTGTCGAACATCTTTGGCTGTTACACCCACATCTCCCAGAAGTGGTCAACAATGCTTGGAACCCACCATTCAACCTATCACCCCAGACGAACCTTCTCGTCAAAATGACCAACACAGCAGATACCTTACAAATTTGGAGCAAGAATACTTTTGGGCACCTTTCAGGCCTGATCAAGGAAGCGGAAAAACAAATACAAAATGCACAAGCCCATTGTGTGGTCTCAACTGGCACAGCCCTTGTGTATTGGCTAGACATTGAACTGCAGGCCAGGAATACTCATCTCACACTTGTCCACTGCCAAGAAATCTTCTGGAAACATAGATCAAGAGTCCAATGGTTACGAGAAGGAGACTTGAACACCACTTTTTTCCACACACAGGCAACAATCCATAGGCGTATCAACCATATCAGGCAGATCCAAAGGAAAGATGGTTCATGGGTAGACACACCGATGGAAATAGGGCAAGCCTTCATTGAACATTTCACCAAACAATATTGTGCTCCAAACAAGGTGATAGACATGAGTTTGTTCGGTTGCATCCACCCAAGATTAACAGAAACCAACATGGAAAGTCTAACAAAAGCGGTCTCACACGGCGGAGATCAAAGCGAGACTAGAATCCATTGGTACGGATAAAGCACCTATTCCCCGATGGCTTCACCTGTAGGTTCTTTAATTTTGTTTGGGAAACAATAGGGCCACAAATTGTTAATATGGTCAGACATTTCTTCCACCACAACTACCTACAAGAACCAATAAACCACACCCATATCACCCTAATCCCAGAAATTACAAACCCAACAACCCCTACCCACTTCAGGCCCATTGGTCTTTGTAACGTAGTTTATAAAATCATCACAAAAATTCTGGTGAACCGACTCCGGCCCATTTTACAATTCATCATCAGTCCATATCAGAGTGCATTCATACCCAAAAGATCGATCCATGACAACATTGCAATTGCTACTGAATTGTTCCATGTCATAAGAACAACACCCCCATCCAAACACCCTAAAATTGCTCTGAAACTGGATATACAAAAAGCTTACGACTCCCTAGACTGGGCATTTATTGAGCAATCACTGAGGAAACTTGGATTCCCAGCACCATTCATACAATGGGTAATGACCTGTATCAATACGGTGACGTACTCGATCAAGGTCAATGGATCAGCTTACGGACACATCAAACCAACAAGGGGCATATTCAAGGGTGACCCCCTCTCACCTTACATTTTTATCCTATACGCAGAGATTCTATCCACCAATCTCGGAATCCAACAACAGCAAGGAAAAATTAAAGGTTTGAAACTAACGGCGAAAGGTAACCCTATACACCACCTGTTATATGCTGATGATTTGCTCATATCATGTGTTGCGGAGCCACAGACGTGCATAAACATTAAGGAAATACTCCATCGTTACTCAACATCGGCAGGCCAACTCATCAATAAAGAAAAGTCTAACATTGTGCACCACCCGAAATCATTTACTAGATGATGTGAATAGGCTACAGTTTTTGAAATACCAACTACGTCAGAACCACCGACGTATTTAGGAATACGTTTCAAAAAAGGGAGAGTTACAGCTAACATGTTCGATGATATGTTGAATAGAATGTAACGAAAAGCTCGAGGCTGGATCACCAAATATGTCAACCAAGCAGGCAGATTGTTGTTAATCACAACGTCCTTACAACCTACAACAAACCATGCCATGCAAACCCAGATGCTACCAGCGAGTGTGCACGAGAAAATGGACCAAATCATGAGGAATTTTTTTTTTGGGGCCATGACAAACATGAAAGGAAACTCCACCCGATTGGCTGGAGGAGAGTAGCAAAACCAAAGCGCATGGGATGCACGGGCATAAGACCAAGCAAACAACACAATCAAGCGCTACTCATGAAGAAAGTATGGCAAGTGCAAGGGGACGACAAGTCAATATGGGCTACCATGAGCAGAGACAAATACCTAAATAGACAGCAGATACTTTCTATGCCCATCAAAAACCAAAACCATCGGCAAGCCCACTGTGGAAGAATTTAACTAACCTAGTTGTTTTTTTGCAGGAACACGGTTTCTCAATAATTGAAAATGGCCAAAACACATCGATCCTGACAAATTGGATACCACACCAAACCACCCAACTCATCCACCCACCACACCCTAACGTCCAAGTATCCACATTCATCGACCACACAACCAATACTTGGAATCATTCACTCCTACACACCATGTTTGATACCAACACAGTTCACCACATCAGCAACATCCACTTACCCCAACATCCAGTACAGGATACCATTATTTGGCCACACTCAAAAACCGGGGAATACACCTGCAAATCGGGCTACAATCTTCTCATAAACCACCTTCCATCATAACCCGGAAATATCCAAATTTCACAACCAATCCAAACACCCCTAATAACCAAAATTCGACACCAACAAACCAACACACAAACTAAACCACAATTAACACTACCACCTCTACACCACCCTTCAACAACCAACCATCTTACTTCGATACTATTTGGACACTAAAATTCGCCCCAAAAATAAGGCTTTTCATATGGAAAGCTATTCATGAAGGATTACCTACCTTCAATACCCTAGCACAAAGGCATATCACCAGCACCAACAGTTGCCCACGATGCAAAAATGCGCCGGAAACAACATCACATATACTTTTCCAGTGCATAGTGGCATCACAAGTATGGCAAGTAATCATATCCCAAAACATCCCAAACAACCACATCAACCCAACAAACCAAACATCAACCTCGGAAAACCAAATACCCAATAGCATCCAAACAACAATAGGCAACAACATACCACATTCAACCAAGACCCTCTACGGCTTTACAATGTGGCACCTATGGTTAGCTAGAAATCAGGAAGTATATCAGCAACAGAGGAAAACACCGACTCAGATAACTCAGATTATACAAGTAATGTTTAAGGAATACATTTGGGCAAAGACACACATACTACCAATACTACCAAACTTCCCGCAGTGCAACTAGCAATCGACACACAAAAGAAACAACAACTATCGTGATAGGTTGGGAAGCACCCACGGATGAATGGATTAAAATTAATACAGATGGAGCGACTAAAGGATGTCCGGGACCGGCAAGAACGGGAGTAATTTGTAGAAACAACAACGGCGAGATACTCATGGCAATGGCAGCACCTCTAGGCATCACAACATCGACAACGACGGAAACATGGGGCTTACTGTTAGCAACAAGAATCGTAGTACAACAACAATGGCCAAAGGTATGGTTTGAAATGGATTCAATGGCAGTCATACAACTTCAACAACAACAATAAACAACCACCCTTGGTACCTAAAAGGAATGTTAACGGAAATAAGAACTCTCATGCAACAAATACGCAAATGAAGATCCAACACGCCTACGGAGAAGCAAATCAAGCGACGAACGAACCGGCGAATCAAGCGGTCAAATTTCGAGCGCGAGAACCCAACCCAACCAACAACACAAGTTTGGCAACATGTTTGCCCTCCTGTTCTCTGAAACATTACCCATGCGGACTCTAGGGAACAAAATTCCCAGTTTGTAACACTTTCTTGAGTTTAATGAATCGGTCACCCCTTTCAAACAAACAAAAAAGTGTACACATCAAAATTAATTTTATGGAAAATATATATGGAAAAGATAATTAAAGTATACAAAAGAATAAAGGGATATTTTGATTTTGGGTCCCAATGTTATGACCAGAGTTGCATTTGGGTCCTACAAAGTTTTAAATTAGAGTCTGGATCCCAGGACCTTCGTTGCCCGTCTTGAATGTTAAAAAACTGATTTGTTTTTATTTTTATTTCTGTTTTCTTGACGCTGTTAGTTACCGTTAAGAAACAGAGTTGCACGTGCAGCTAAAATCCACTGAAGCACATCTGACGGACCTGAAAAAAATTTCCAACGGGTCTGGATTTCTTGGAGATTTTTACTCCATCAAATTCCATCAATGGAGGTATACAACATTTTAGTAAAGCTGTTAATGGTATACAATTCATTCCCTACAAATTCGAGTTGGATTAACACACAACAAATTGAATCACACACAAGAACTAGAATTTCTCTCAAACTCAGCCGCTCCATAAATCATCGTTAACATCTCCTCTCCTAGTTTTTAGGCTCAATGGAGAATCTTATATCATCAGAGATTTATTACAATCCAACAATGAAAAGCTTCATCAAAACACAACACCCATATTTGAATTGTACAGTTTGTATATATTCGCATTCACTCACATTCTTTTTGAAGAATAATAATTTAAGCACTAAATTTAGTTAATGAATTTATGTGTAATCAGTGATGGCGCTTTCAATATTAGCTGAGATCGTTTCCAATCAATGATATCAGGTGGTTCAATCAAATCCGATAAAAATTTCAAAGGATGCCAAAATTCTTAACGCATAAAGATAAACATCTCTGAATAATGTAACACAGATAAGGGTGAAAGCAAACTAGTTGCGGGGATGAGGATAGAGTTTAAGTTTAAATCGAAACTTAATAAAATCGATTCAAGGATCAAGATTCTAGAGTTGTAATTTGATAATAATAATAATATTGATTGATATTGATAATAAGATGTATCTCTAAACAAGAAGTCATAGCCTTTAAATAGGTTCACAGGAACCGACTAAAATAAAACAAAAAAGGAATTCTACCTAAACTAGGAAAATAAAGACTTGCAAAGCAAGTAAGCTAAAATAGAGACGCTAGGTATCAACAATCATTGTTGATACACACGAAAAGGGATCAACTATAATAGATGACACGTTATATGCAAATGTCCTACATTAGTCCCCCTTCTTGAAAGAAACTCTCCCTCGAATTAACTAGTAAAAAGAACTTGATTCTCTCCATATATTGCTTTAGGCCTCGAGTTGTCATCACAGAATATGAGTTCTTTTCCTCCATGGAAGTTGTACATTCCACGTTTAACGACTTACCACGATCAAACACAAAATTCATAGCTCTAGAGATCAGAAACCGAAGTATCCAAGAAATGTGTCTCAAAGCATCATAAGAGTTGTGCTTAAATTTCCCATGATCAAAGACAAAAGTCACGTCACTAGTGTTGGTAATGAAAACCATGCCAGCAACGACTTCCACGAGTATAACATGTGTGTCTTCCAACTTGTGAGCTACTCCTTTTAAAACATAATCAATTGACTCGTTCCGTTGCTGATCCAAGAAATGAAATAGTTCACTATCTAAATTTCTGTTTGATATAAAATCCACCAACCAAGTCTTCTGTCTTCTATATATATCGTCTGGCGTCCAAAGTGTTGTCTAAAATTTTCGCAAACGGCGAAGCAAAAGTAGGTCGAGAAAAGAATGTGGAATTAATTATGCCATTGAACCTTTCACCGTCTGTATTAACCGGTCCAATCCCACTCATATTGTATCCATCATTAACCATCTTTTCTAACCGTTCACCACTGAGTGCCATGTATCACTGCCCATCCATGCTTACCTCAGGTAAGGAAAAGGAGATTTCAAGACTTTTAGTTTTAGATACTATACTTGAATTGTCGTCCAATAGTCTTCTCGCAGAGAATATAGAAACCATTGTAGTTAACATAATCGTTCCAGTATCAGCCCCTCATATAATTCCGGTGAATGCACTCTTGCTTGATTCCAAGTTTGGTGATTCTTGGTCTCCGTCGTTGTAAAGGCTACTTAGATAATTCACGATAGTCTCTTGAGAATTTACGATACTCGAGTCCAAGTGATCAATGCAAGAGTTAAACTTTCTGGTACCCAAATAGTTATGGAGGTGCTTCGAAACTTGTTCACCAAACAATTTCTCACTGGATTTAAGCATCACTTGTACAACTCCCTGAATAGGAATTCTTAGTGGCTTAAAATAGTCATCTTCAAAATTAATTATACTTCTCTTATCAACCTTTGCAGGCGTCCCTACCAAATTTTGTACTTTTACTAGGTTTGATCCCTTGTAGAATACTCCCCACCAGAAGATCCTCCTAGTCCTTTACTGCCATGGTTGGTATGTGTACTACTCCACCAAGAAGAGCAGAATATTTGTGGCGACAACAACTCACCAAACCCAATATAGTGTCAGCACCGTATTCCTCAATCAGTACAAAAATTAGACCAAACACTCCACAAATATTGCGATCTCCACAAAGACTTGCGACAAAATTAAATTTCCCATATGCTGCCAACAGCTCTAGTTCAGTACTCGCAGGTGGTCGGATGGCAAATTCAACGTCCATCTTATGCTTCTTGTCTCCGGAAACTTCACAAGTGAGTTCTTCTCAACCAAGAACTTAACATTTTTATTGTCTCCTTGGATTGCATCTAGGAGTAAAAGCATCAGTTCCTGATGTTTATCATCGTCCGGGATGTTACGTGGATCATTACTTCTAGTCCCAATGTGACTAGTATGTTCGCAAAAAGCAGAACAACTTGTTAATCCAAACACTAGAGATACCAAAGGGTACCGATCAATTTTTCCAAACTGAGCAATATAGCTTGAAAAACATAAACTGCCTGATACAGATTCTCTTCTCTCCACTCCTTGTTCGTGCTGCAAGTGATGTTCACCATAAACAACTCTAAAACTCCATTCATGAGCATCTAGACTAAGAGGAAAAAATGTAGGCTCAATGAAATAGACATTTCTTCTAAGCGATCCTCTACCAGTTTCAAGATTAATACCATCATCGACACCAGGTTTGGCAAATATTAAGATCTTCTCGAACTCTCCTAGCTCAAAAATAGCTAGCTCTTCATCAACAACACCATTATCGAACATAATAAATGAAGTTTTCCCTCCAGGTTCCCAAGTAACTTGCGTAGCATTGATATTTGCTGGCAACCCAAGTATTATTTGTCCAGTGGAAGTTAAAATTTTTATAAACGTTCTCTTTTCTTCGAGAGCCATAAAGGTTTCATGAAATGCAAAGGTCATAGAAAAACTACAGAGATCATGAGCACCATATTCCGAGACACCGGTGTAATGTTTAGTCTTCTTAGCTATAGTCTTCAACCCCAAAGAAACATGGACTTATCCTTGAGAAAAGAAATGACTTCCACATGATTAAACATAACGGCAACACCTGGTTTGTCAATTGTGAAAAATACTAGAACCACCCTACTATATGGGTTCAATAAATACAAGCCCCACAAAATGGATCCTCCATTATCAACTCCCATACTTTCACTTTTTGATATTTCTAGGCCTAAAATTTTTATTTTCAGGGCTTGATAATAAAGTACCATTTTCGTAATGGCAGTTTTACCCTTTTCAATATATACAAGAGAAAAATCATAACATCCCTTCATTTCTCCATTTTCTTTCTCTCTCATCTCTCTCTCTCTCTCTCTCTCTCTCTCTCGCTGCGGAAAAAATAGATTTTAGGGTTTTCCTGAGATTCATTTCCATCTTCTCGCTTTTAGATCTTCTATTGCAACAACGAGAAGAAGTTTTAGGTTTCTTTCACAGTTTTTCATCTCATACCTCTGTAATTTCAAAGATCAGTTGCATCTGATCGAGAGAGAGATGATATGGAAGATGAAGAAGATTTGTTTGATATGAAACAAGATCAACTGCATCTGAAGTTTCATCAACAGAATCAAATAGACCTGCAGATAAGTTTCATTTTTCATGATCTTTTAATTCAATTGAAGTTACCTTGAAATTATGAATTTCAAGCAATTTTCTTTATGAAATCATGATCGAATTTGGATCTGTTGTAGTCTAATCTTTATCTTGTTGTTTAAGATGAAAATCTTAAGAACACACTACAATTTTTTTCTAGGTTTCCTTCTTGGAAATCAATCGATCTCTTTATCTTAAATCTCGATTGAAAATCGGTTTTGGATTCAAATCGTGAATCATCGTCTCTATTACCCATCTATTTGTTACGAGTTTCATATACTCGACTAAATTGCTCAATTTTGTGTAGCTTACTTCTGATTCTATGTAGTTTGTTGTATCTCTTGAACGAAATTGAATTTGTTGCACTAGTACTATTTATTGGAAATTAAAGGTGGTGATATGGTTATTTGTGAAACCGAAATTGCGAGGTTAAATTTTGAACTAAATTATTGGAGCTATTGATGGAATTTGCGAAAAAGGATTACGAGATGTGGTGGTGGACTGAGATGTTAATTCGGGATAAGTGGATATGAATGGCTATATGAAGAGATCGATACAAATTTGTTGTGCGGGGAAAAGAAATTCACGGATACGGTCTTAAAGTTTATCCTTCTACTGACTTGAGTGTTGAAGTTTTGTGCGAAAGAAATTCTCGGATACGAGTCTTAAAGTTCATCCTTCTCTACCGACTTGAGTGAAGTTTCGAAATAATCATACTCAAACAGGTAAGACCTTGTGTGATACTCATACGATGGTGAGGAGAATTATGATGAGGAGCCTTGAGAAGATGATATTGATGCGAGAACATACGGTGGTTTCAACGGATGAAATTCTTGATTTAGCAGGTTATTTGCTAAGAACACTAATCAACTACTAGATCTCATATTATCTGCTTAATTTCTTACAAATTAAAGTTTTTGGTTGTTGTCCGTATATCTCTCAATACTAACTTATCATTTGATATGTTTTGTTTAAACTCCCTGCCATAGTATTTCATAAGTTTCCTGCATAACTTTAGTAATATGATAGTTCCATACTGGTCAATTTGGCTACGCTTTTGTTTCACATGCTAAATGTACATGTAGCTTCTAGTTACACATGTTAATTGGGTGTGTAACTAATGATTACACATACATTTTTGTATGTGTAACTGCTAGTTACACATGCATAAATTAGATTCATGTGTAACTTCTAATTTTGATTCTAATCAGTTATCTTGATTTAGGTTTTCCTCCCTTGTATGTATGTCTAAATGAATCAACCATTATGTTTCAGCTTTAGATGCCTTCAATTTCATTAACTTGTTATGCCTTTAATTTCATTAGATATGTAATTTGTAATTACACAAGCTAAATAAATGTGTAATTTCTAGTTACATATGCTAATTAGATGTGTAACTTCTAGTTACACAAGCTAAATATATGTGTAATTTCTAGTTACACATGTTAATTGGATGTGTAACTTTTACTTACACATACTTGATTGAATATGTAACTTCTGTTTTAGTGATTGAATTATTGTTACACTAGTCGGATGCATGTGTAACTTACTGTTACACAAGTTATACACTAGTGATTGAATTACTATTACACTAGTCGGATGCTGATATTTGTACTCAGTTGGTGTTGGTTGCAGTTGCAGGACATGGGTTCCGATGGAATTGATATGTGGTCAGTTATGACCTGAGTCTGAGAACTCAATATTGCATGCTAGATGCATGTTAGGATAAACAGGTGCAGAGTTGTCAATGTGTGTTGCTGTTGCAATGGATTTGACTGGAAGTGATCTTTGGTAGAGAATGATGATATGGCCGTGGTGGTAGTCAGTAGCTGGTAGGATAAATGTTGTTGAAGGTGTGCACGGTGCGGTTGGACATGATGTGCGATTCAGGTGGTCATAGTGGTCTGGTGAGGTGCGAGATGCGAGTTGGAGTTGCGGTGATGGTGCTTAGACAGTGATGGTCAGGTGCTATCTTTTGAAGAATGGTTGCAGCTGCTGGAGTGCCTACCACAACCACCACACCTGATATGACATGTGTAACTGTTGATTACACATTTCATATGCATGTGTAACTCCAAATTACACATTTCATATGCATGTGTAACTCCAAATTACACATGCATTTTAATGTGTACTAGTGGATTATTTCTTGGATTTCGCACATGTTATATGCATGTGTAACTCCAAATTACACATGCATTTTTATGTAACTTTCAATCGCACTAGAAAGATGCGTGTGTAACTTCTAGTTACATATGCTAAGAAATTATTGTAAATAATTCTTAAAGTAATACATGTATTTTTTATGTATTTTTTTTTAATGTTATATCTATTTTTTTGATGTGTAACTTCTCATTACACATGCCATATGGATGTGTAACCTTTGGATACACATGTTATATGCATGTGTAACTTCTGCTTACACATGTGTAACCCTTTCATGCCATAACCATGTGTAACTTCTGGATACACATGCTCGTTGCATGTGTAACTTCAGATTACACATCCATATATTATTGGTGGGAGGCGGTGGTCGGCGGTGGTGGTCGCTGGCGACGGAGGTGGTGGTTTCCGGCGGTGGTGGTTTCTACTGCTGATGGTGGTCACCGGCGGAGGTGGTTGGCGGTGGTGGTTGGTGGTGGCGGTAGTCGGAGGTGGTGGTCGGAGGCGATTTTGGTCGCCGGCGGAGTTGTTTGTTGGTGTTGGTGGTGGCGGTCTTCGGAGGTGGTGGTTGGTGGTGGCGGCAATGGCGGTCGTTAAAGATGGCTGTGACATCATGTTTGCTATATTTTAATATTTTGGGCTTAAATTTAAATTTTATTTTATTTAGGGCTTGAAAATATACAAAAGGGTATGGTTGTCTTTTAATAACTCGGGGCCTAGATTTAAACTTCTTTTAACTAGGGGCCTCATATTATGGGTTATCCATGGGTTGGGCCTTAGCCTAATTTTCCCCTTGTCAATTTCATCACTTCTTAGAGTATTAAGTTTAATCTTTGAGTGTATAGTGGACTATCTTCATTAACAGACTGGATAAGAAAATCCAGGAGATCAAATTTCTCAATGTCGATAACCAATAAATTAGTCTCAACAAGCGACTGCTCAAACACAAACTCCAGAAATTTATCCATCCAGCCAGCGATGCCCAGAAGTTTAGTTCCATAAATCCCATGATAGGACATAAGTATGTTTTATAGACATAAAAAAATATGGTGGGTCTCTTAAGTATAGATGCAAACGTCCAACATAGACACATGCAGTAGCATCACTAACACGAAACCCAATAGGAAGAATTTTAGGAAAATTAATAGGAAACAACGAACTTTTGAATCCTAGGTATTCAACTACAGGTGAAAGATATGTATTTCTCCGCCCAATACCTTTTGGTGTGGACCATCGCACAAACATTTCTTCAATGTGAATATCAACATTTGGATATGCTGTAAACTTGATGTTCTTAAATTCCCAAAGTAGCTTTTTGGATAAAGATTGTCTACCGGTATAATTTTCTATAGATACTAACACATCTACAGAAATATAAGGCGACACAAACGGATTCTCATAAGATGAATCTACATATATGGACTCAATCATGTTTGCCTTGTTACGGAATATATGAGAGACGACACATGTTTCCTCATGATCAATAACTTGATTATTCTCAACCGTAGGAAAAGAACATATTTCATTATGAGGAACTAGCACATCCAAAGGTTTATTAAAGTTAGATGACTCACCAATAAACTCCAGAGAATTATACGACAGCTCCTTCAACTGATTTACATCTTCTTTATTTTGGTTATTAACTTCTATAGGTTGCGGACCTTCAACAGTAGCTTCTGAATCTGAAACCAATATTACATCATCATTCTCTTGAGTAGTAAACTCCTTCTCTTCCTCACTAGTGATGTAAGCAAACAAAACAGACTACAATATGATTAGAAAACAATGATTCCTCTTAGATTGATGATGAATCATTATACTCTTGTGAATCATGCGAAACCTTGAGTGACTTTCTTTAATAAGAAAAGGATCCTCTTGTCCTTCTACGCTCTTTTGAGAAGTAACCTTTATAGTAACAGGTTCAAACAGAACCTCATGGAACTGTCTAAAAGATTCCATAATTTCATTAAACTTTTCTCTTGTAATTGGTCTATCATTACTCTCTTGAGAAACAAGCGGAGCTTTGTCTACTTGATTTTCTTCTTCTTCTTTAGAAGCAGGGTTCTTTTCATCACTATCAGATGTAGACGAAACATCTACATCACTCATAGATGACAATAAAACCGCTTGAGTAGAAGACGAAACTTGTTTATCCTGAATTTCTTCTTCATGAGCTCTTGACCCATTTTTCTTCTCGTTATATTCACGGTCAATTTCAGCAATAGCATTCTTAAAATCACGGATTAAATATCATCCGATTTTTTTTACTTAGAGCTTTAAGTTCTTGTACGCTTTATTTTATCTTCTATGACATAACGAAGTTGTTTGATTTTCCATGTGTCTTCCCCCAAGAATAAGTTTATTCAATTCGTATTTATCATCTCTTAAACTTGTTGATAATTCCAGTTGAAGCTTCTTAAGCTCTATCATAGTTACTTCTTTCATGATCAAAAACGTAAAAGAATAAGAAAACTAGGTTTTTTTTTTTTTAGGGTTTGAGTTTGCGAAAGTGGTGTAAGGATCCGATTCTAGATAAAAATCTAAAACCGATGTATCTGATACCAACTAATGTAGCACAGATAAGGGTGAAAGCAAACTAGTTGTTGGGGATGTGGATAGAGTTCAAGTTTCGTCAGAAACTTAATAAAATCTGATTCAAGGTTCAAGATTCTAGAGTTGTAATTTGATAATAATAATATTGATTGATATTGATAATAAGATGTATTTATAAACAAGAAGGCAAAGCCTTTAAATAGGTTCACAGGAACCGACTAAAAGAAAAGAAAAAGGAATTCTACCTAAACTAGGAAAGTAAAGACTTGCAAAGCAAGTAAGCTAAAACAGACGCTAGGGATCAACAATCATTGTTGATACAAATGAAAATGGATCAACTATAATAGTTGACACGTTACAGGCAGATGTCCTACATCACTGAATTTACTAAAACTAAATTGCCTGGATATGGATCTGAAAAATATTTCCAATTCAATTTGGAGAATGGGTTTTTATCTTTTTTACGGTATTCTCATTTTCTTTCTCATTTGAGTTCAACCCATGATTCCTTCTGCAAAAACCACAAACATTTTTGGGTTTCTATGGTTTGGAATTGAGATTCTTATGTAGATAGTACAAGGGATTAGGGAATATAGGTGTAATGAGAAGGGTAGGGTTTGGTTATGGATGGGATTGATGGAAGAAATATTGGAAATGAGATTACCATGTTCTTCAACTCTTTTATAATTTAGTGAAAATGTGGATGGACCTGTTACCTGGAATCTCAGCATTTTATTTGTGGGTCATACACGTCTCTAACGGATAACAAAGTTAGTAAATAAATTTAAATCTGAAATTAGATTGGTCATTTCCTTATTTAACCCATGTTTGTAACTGTCAAGATAGTCAATGAAGGTCATGTGACCCAAACTCTAATTTGCAATTTTCTGGGACCCAAATGCAACTCTGGTCACAAAGTTAGGATCCAAAGTCAAAATATCCCAAAAATAAAAAAGGAAAAAAAAAAGTATAGAAAGGTTTATGTTGATCCAAACAACAACCATCTCTAACTGAAAAGGCGAGGGTACCCAAATATACCCCAAGCTAAAACTTTTCCTACCTATAAGTCCTTTCTCCGAAAGTGATTGTCTATGGACAGAGTCGAGACAATGCAACTAATCGGTTCACACTTCGTGTGATTGTCTATGGATACAAGATCGAGACAATACAACAACGAAGTATGTTTACTTGATAAGATGTTCGGACTTAACCAAACACAATAGTATTACTATCAAGTAAAATAGGAATTAACGTTTGTGTATTTTACTTCTAATTATAATAAAAACAATTATAATTGCGGAAATAGAAAAGTAAAAGACACGACAAGATTTTGTTAACGAGGAAACCGCAAATGCAGAAAAACCCCGGGACCTTGTCCAGAATTGAATACTCTCAGGATTAAGCCGCTATACAAAATTAAACCAACTTCGCATAGTTGAGACCAAGCAACTAAACCTATAGTTCACCTAGTTCCGTCTTTATTCCCACGCCTCCAACTTATGAATAAGTTACGTACTTCGAACAATTCCTTTGGTTCGTATTCCAAATAGTAAAGGAACAACAAATCTGTTTGGTAGCAACTCTCTTCAACCAAGTGATGTGAGTTCGACAAAGGCTCTTCTGTTCATCACAATAAACTCCTTCGTCAGGTTCTTAGATCTATCTTATTCTCAACTACCAAAGGTAATTGTTAAGATTTTGCAATCAATACTTTTAATCACAAAGAATTGTATTGATGCCGATCTACACAACTATTCAATCTAATCTACCACAAGGATAAACCGATTATAGTTGGATCCTATATACCGAAACAAGTATTGGTCACACCAAATATTACGAACCCCAAATCATAAATCTTCAATATCTTCTTTGTCTTCAAATATTCTTAGATCTTCAATAAACGCCTGCACACAAAAACTTGAATCTCTTGTGATCAATCACACACAGAACGGAGTCTGTGAACAATGGATTATCACAAGACGTCTTTAGATCTACAAACAGTCTAAGGATCCCTGTCGAAACTTCGATCTAGTTTGAGTGAATTATCAGAAGAGAAGATTCTCAAGCATAAACAAACTAGGTGCAATCAAAGTTCAACCACCGTTAGTCAATCAAATCAATCGAAAACACAAGACAAACCGCAATTATCTAGTTTCCCACCAACGGTACTAATAGAGCTTCTCAATCCCAAAGAAAACTTTAAACTGAGCGGCCGTAAGAGATTTCGCCTAATTAGGTTACTCTCCTCTCCGAATAGGCGGCTTCACCAGTAACAACACAACCGAGGAAGTTTGTTTTCACTTGTTAACTCCATATATTTCTCCCCCTTTTTGTCACAAAATGACAAAGAAACGAAAAAATAAAGGACAAACCGAAAAGAATCTTACAAATCTCAAAATACTTGCAACCTATAGAGTTAAGCACGAGGGTTCCACACAACATTTTTGATAACCAATATCAAAACTGAAACTACAAAGTAATTTTGTTTTGATATGTTATCAAGGAAACAATTGCCTGAAGCAATTTTCCCTAATAGTTTAGCAAACTAAAAATCAATTAAGCACCTTAGTCCCTTTGCTAAACCGATTGTACAAATACTATCGCTTGTTCGATAAGACCAAGATAACTCTATTTCTCTCATCAAGTTCTAATTATCCATATAACTTAGACCTTTCAGTTTTAAACAAGACAAGTACTAGGTTAGTTAACTAGCATTTCTTGTTAAGGCATTCAATTAGACTTGAATAACCAAAACCTCCACTTTGATAAGTCTAACTAAGATCAGAATTAACTTAGTTTCTCTTATCCGGAATCGAATTGGACTAAACAATTCATCCCGTAAACCTTTTATTTCGTTAAGCCATAAAAAATTCATACAAACCAAAATAAATCAACTTGCATAATTATTCACCTCAACCGGAAGCAATTGAAACAATAGACATTAAAGCACCACAACTGGATCGAAATTTTGTAAGCCTAAACAATTGATACCACACAATAAAGTAAGATAACAATAGTTTTTCTTAACCGGAAACAATTGAATCAAACACACATCCATACACACATAATGGAATAAAACATCAATTGTACCGAAATTTTGTTAAGCAAAAGCAATAAATATAAGCAATAAAATCAGGCTTTTCTTGAACAGGAAAACAATTAACTAGCAACATTGTTACCTCAAATTTCTCATCCACTTCTCCAATATGTTTGCATCTTCTTCCAGGGAGAATTGATATCGAAATATCATTATGTTGTCATCCTTATGCAAAACAAAAGAATAACAACAACCAAACTTTACCAGAGAAATGTTGAAAACCGGTTTTTAACTATTGCAAGCAAAAGTTGAAAAACCGGATGCACAAGGTACTAATGCACCTTGATAATCCATATGGATTTCCTTAGATTTTCAAAAGTTGCTCTTGATAGGTGTGATAAACACCTTGGTATTTATCTATAGTTTATGCTTTCTTCACGAGTTTTCTAGTAAATTATATATATTATGTGTGCTTTTGAGTTATTTAGGTATTTTGGAGTGATTGGAGCAAAAAGAAGTGGAACTCACTCAAAAGTTGGATTTCTTCTTATCATGTTGAAGAGAACGAAAAGACAAAACCACCGGCGAAAGAATGAGCTCGCTACGACTTCATATGACAAAGTTATGAGCGAAAGCATCAATGAAGCTTGGGAACTGACAATACAAGAAGAGTTCTGCAGGAATTGTACAGTCAGTCTTCTAGAACTGACAGTTAAATTGAATCAACAAAAGATTGCTCAGGGCAACCCATATATAGAACATGGTGCCTAAATCACTTGTTTTTGCACCACAAAACTTTGGTCGAGTTTTCAGACAGAAGTTCATTTCTTCTCCAGCCGAAAATGGGAGTGACTGCCGTGATTTTGATCTGTGAGAGGAAACTGAGATTCGAGATTTGCAAGCAATTGGAGAGTGGGTTGGCTTTGAATTTGAGTATGTTAAGGAATTTGGTGATGAACATGAACATAGAAGCACTCTTGAGCAGGAATTTGAAAGTTAGGGTTTCTGTGGTGTTTGAAGAATGGAAGGTGGTTCAGATTCGATGGAGTTGGAGGAGGTTATGGTTGTACATGGGTTTGACAGAATGAGGAACAAATTGAACTGTAATGGGTTTTGGTGGTACTGAAGATTTATCTGTTTCTCCATGAATAAGAAGGGTAAAGAGATGAATATGTTGTTGTAGTGATGGAATTAATGAGTTCAAAGGGTTCTAGATGTTTGTTAGGATGAAACTATAGGGAAGAACAATGATTTGTTGATGCGGATGAATTGGTTGTTTGTGTTGATGTAGGTTAGTCACTATAGGCTGTGTGGTTGGAGCTGAAAATAAATGAGATGAATGTCTAGGGCGGTACAAACTACGGTGTGCGAGTCATGATTGCGAGAAGATGAACTGAAGTTGTGTCTTGCTGGTGGTTTTAGTACTTGAGGTGAAGAAGGTGGTGGTTGTTATCCGAGAATGGGAGTGAAGTCTGGCGATATGTAGGGCTGAGTTGCGGTATCGCAGGGAGATTAAGTTTGTTGTGACAGTGCGGTCGATCCGAGAAGCTGAAATTGGTCTGTGTATGAAATTGCAGGTGCGGTTCTGGTGGAGTTGTTGAGCAACATGGAAGAAGCTGCAGTCATAGTCTGTGGTATTGTAATGATGACAAAAGCTGGAGCATTGGTTGAGTTTTGAAGCTGCAGAATGGAATGTGTAGTATACAGGGAATGGAGAATGGTGGAGAAGCTACAGAAAGAGAGAGTGGTGCCGGTGAGAATGAACTGCGGACTGAAGTGCAGTTACATGGGCTGAGAGGATGAATGGAAGATGGGGAATTGGTTGAGCGATGCAGTTCCCGTGGCTAGGTCAAGATGGTTGTTGTCGTAGGAAATAGCGGAGTTGAGGTAGAGTTGGGTATTGCAGGGTTGTAACTGAAATCGAAACTGCAGAAATGAAGCAACCATGGTTGTCGTGGGTTGTTGCTGTTGTGGTGATGAACAAAGAAGATTTGGGTTTGATTTTGAAGCACCAGAAAAGAGGAGCAAGAAAGCTTAGAGTTTGCAGATGGAATTGAGGTGGTGCAAGGGGCTACAGATAATTAGAAGAAGAATTGCTACAACGGGTTTCAGTTGCTTGAGTCGTAAAGGGACGGGAGCTGTGTTCTGTTGGCTTGGAGGAAGTAATTGAGCAAGAGGATAGGCTGTCAGGTCCATAAGACTGACAAGCCAAATACTAACTGGGCCTTGTGAAGTTCATGGAGGCATATCCAACAAAGATGGGTTTTTGGCCTGGACTTCTCATACAAGTCCGAGTGTTTCTATTCAAAGAGGAGTCGCGAGCAAAGGCTATATAACCTCTCCTTTTGGGAGAATAATCTGGATCTCTTTTACCACTTTTGTTCTAGGGTTTAGAAACATGAAACTTCTATTTATTCTTGTGATGAACTCCTTTAACATGAGTATTTAATTTTATCATTGGCTATGGATTAGTTGGATTTCACATAACATGAATCCTTGTTTGATATATTAGTTTTGTCTCAATATTATCGTGTATGATTCACCATTAATATTGTTACATGATTTGAATGTTTGTTTAGTCGAGTCGCGAATCGATTGAGTTTGCTTTCATCTTTATTGCTAGATTAGAGTTTATTATACGCAAAAGTGATAAATTTATGATTGCAAGTAGCATAATTGTGAGTATTGCTTGTAGTGATACATCCTAGTAGTCACAAGTGAATTGTAACCTTTGTTAAATCGGATTAGTGCTTTTACACGTTCGATTGCTTTGATTGGCCTGATTTCATATAACTTAATGCATCTAGGGAATTAAACTTGATTAGTGCTTTTACACGTTAGGTTGTTCTCTTAGATAGAATTCATATTCACATCTTTTAATGTGTTTATTGATGACAAGAGGAGATTTGCGGGATATACTTGCGATCAAGGTATCCTAGGGCCTTTGATAATGAGAGATTAAATATCAATTCTAGTTATTAAGACAAGAACATGTTAGTGATGAAAACGATATCCTTAACCAATATCTTTATATCTTGATTTGCGTGTTTGATTTACTTTATTTGTTTTTAGTATAACTTAGTTTATAAAAATCAGAAAACCCCCCTTGTTAACTTTGTTTATATAAGAAATCGAAACAAACGACAACCTAGACCTCTCTGTGGGAACGATCCTTTCTTACCCTTGCTATATTATATATTTTGAGTAGTGAGAAAGTGTAATTTATTTTCGACGCATACGACATCGATCAAATTTTGGCGCCGTTTCCGGGGAGGCAGCGGTTGTCACTTGTTTTTGGTTTCTTATTATTTGTTTTTAGTTTTGTTTTTACTTTTACATTTCTTATTTTATGGTTTTTAACCTTGGTTTGAGAATTTTATTTCAGGTACTTGTTTCTCATGGAAGGAGCATACTACATGAATGGATACGGTTTTCAACAACCTCAACAATACGACAACTACCAATTCCAGGGGTATAATCAAAACCAATTCATTGGTTATGACCAATATTCCATGGAACCTTATGGTTTTCCTCAACAACCTTATGGCGGGTACGTGTGTGAACAACCACAAGGATTGGAGGATTCTTATGCTCGTGAACAAAAAGTCTCTGACTTTCTAGACAAACTTTCCAACTTTGTACAACAAGAGTTTCAAAAAGATAAAGAGGCTACAGAAGAGCAACTCCAAGAACTTCGTGAAGGTATTGCTAACTTACAAAGAGGTATTGATCAAATCAAAGAAGAAAGGTATGAGGAAGAACTTTTATTTAAAAGCAATAACTATTCTAATGTGCTTGTGGTTTGTGATGAATATTTGATTGATACTAATGTTGAAAAAGGCCAATCTTTGGGAACTTTCGTTGATAATTGTGTAGCTAACTCAACTCTTGATCTTAATAATGATCATTCTCCTATTCAAAAGGATGAGTTAGAGATTAGCAACACTAAATTCAGTGAGGACCAACCTTATGTTAACTATGAAAGTGAGGGTGATTATGATACATTGCTTGAAACAACTCATGGTGACAACAACAAGGAGTGTACAACGGAGTCTTTTTGGGATCAAGATGAAGACGAAGAGGAATATGTTGAGACTTGTGTAGATTACTCAAGCATTGATCTTAATAATGATCAAGAGTCTATTCAAAGGGTGGAGCTTGAGGATGATGCATTTTCGAGTGTTCTAAAAAAGTTCCTTATAGCGAGATTTGGAGCCGCAAAAGAGCCTGTGCCTTACAAAAAAGAGGAGTGTGTTGAGAATGAAACCGGTTTTACCAATATTGTGGAAGACCTAATTGAGCTTGCAAATGATTGGAATGATGATGTTGATGTCGAGACTTTGGTTAAGGCAGAAACGGACGAAGAATGCTTGCAAGGTTTGATAGAGGACCACGATGTTCAAGAGGTAAGTAATTCACGTGAATTCTTTAAGGATGAAGAGGATACCATAACACAAGAGTTGTAAGGTTTGTCTAACCCTTTGCCTATTAATCCTTCTCCTTTACCTCTTATTGGTTTGAATGTATGTGCTTCGAGAATATTGTTGAATGACTTTGTTTCTCGATATCCGCCATTTTAAACATTTGATTCTCATACTATGAATGTTTTCAAAGAAGAAACCATAGAAGTTCCTGATTTCTATGATCTTTATACACTTCCAAGTGTAGAAAAGAATAAGTGTGGGGGAAACTTCTATGGGGCGATAGCTTTACTTCTGTTTTCATGTACTAATATTTGTGTGAAGCGAGTATTTGGAAAACAGGTTACATGGAAGGATCCTCAACTTTTCAGATTATTGGTGTATGGGGAATTCGTCTTGTAAGTCGGCCTGACGACTTTAAACCAAGCGCTAAATGGGAGGCAACCCATAGGATGAGTATTTCTTGTCTTGTTTTTATCTTTTTCTTGTCTTGTTTTTACTTTTTCTGATTTCTTGTCGCATATCAATATAAGATTTCCCACCTTGACTTTCTTTGGACGATTCAATTTACATTGAGGAATGAAAGTTTAAGTGTGGGGGAGTGGTTAAGCATTTGCATGTAATTTTTCATAATTTTTCAACTTTTTTGTAAATTAGTGAATAAAAACTCCAACTTGTAGTTAGTTTAGAGTCACATAGTATACATGTCGCTAAGATTACATCGAGATTCTCATAAGAGCGACTGAACTTAGAGATGACAGAAAACGTGATCGGGTTTCTTACTTGTATGAGAGTTAAAGTAGGATTTAACCATGCCAGTGGCAAATAAGATGCATACTGAATTCAGTATTAGAGTTGTGGTCCCTTATAGTGGAGACTACCCATGTTACATCATGAGAGGCACCGACCTTCACTTCTTTGTACGTGTCTAAATTTGTGCTTTTAGAGTGTGTGTCACCGTACGTAAACTCCAGGTAGAATGGTAAGCTACCTAACCTCCCACCAATAGAAGCACTACTTTGATCTCTTGAGTGCTATTTTATCAATCATGATGGTGACATTGAATTGCTAACTTACATACCACTTGTAATCTTGTTCGCAGTTAGCACCATCCACTTTATCTCTCTCTACACCAACAGGTCCATAGAAACACCATCATCATCAAAAAGAGGAGCATCACAAATTCGAAGGAAAGTTGAAGACGTTCAAGGTTTACAAGCAACGATACAAAAATGAGCAGATTTCAGATTCAAGTAAAGCAACAAGACAAGGAGCAGAATTTTTACAAGTTGAAGACTATTGTACAAGAGTGAAGATTATCAAGATGAGAGTTCAAGAATTTATGATATCGAGACATATAAGTTGTGAAAAATCAAGCGGTAAAGTACTTACACCATGGCCTTTGTACTTACATTTTTATTTTATCTTTATTTGTATTTTATTTCTCTTGTCTCATGAAAAAAAAATTTGAAAAAAAAAAAATTTGTAGAAAAAAAAAAGAGAAAAGAAAGAGACAAGAGAAAAAATTGTTAGGTTCATTACTAGTTTTATTATTTTGTTTTGTTTTCATTATATATTTTTTTTTAATTTTTCTTATCTCATAAAAACAAATTCAAAAAGAAAAAAAAAAAAGTCATTGTATCATATTTTGGTTTGTTTAGTTTGTTTTTGGTTTTTTTTTTATTCATTCAATAAAGCCAATGGAAGAAGAAATATCCATAATGAAGTTTCAACCAACAAGGAATTAGAGGAAAGAATCACATTGTCAAGATTCTACGAAGTTCAAGAGTTATCATCAACAGTTGAAGACCGAAGACGAAGATGAAGACAAGGATTGAAGACCGAAGACGTTTCTATGGATGTTGTGAGAGTGGTGCTAACTGCACGTCGAACGGATAACGAGGTAAGTAAGCATATTCCCACCTTCGTTAAGTGGTTGATTTCCTTTCTTAGAGATCGTCAGAAAAATGGGTTTTCAAAATTATAAAAGATGTGGGTTTTCAAAACAATTCGGAGGGTTTTGCCTTCCTACCATTCAATATGTCGCAAGATTCTCTCTTCATTCCTACCTGGACACATGTGTGACCCATAAAAAGCTATTTATTATTGAGAGCAACTTCATAAAACCCTTTCTTGTGAGGCAGAGTCGAGACTTTCGATCACTCCGAACCCGAATTTCTTTCGATAAGGGATGGTTATTTCTCTCTCAACTTTTAAGGATGAGATTGTGTTCATATATATGTCTAACTTCTTATAACTAGTGTGCAGAATTTCTATGTCTTCTTAGCGCGTTGGATGCTATCATTTCAGAGAACTAGTAAGTTGGAAAAATAGGTTTTGTGGGTATATCTCTAGTAAACCCTCACGAGACTAAAACTCGTCCACTAGGGACACCTAGGGGTTTAAAGGCTTGTTATACATGCTAAGTGTGACCGTAGCCTCGACGACACAGAGTTGTATGTATCCTTTAGAATAAGTTTTGTTTGATTTGCTCGAGGACTAGCAAAGTCTAAGTGTTGGGGAATTTGATAGGTGTCATAAACACCTTGATATTTATCTATTGTTTATGCTTTCTTCACGAGTTTTCTAGTAAATTATGTATCTTATGTGTGCTTTTGAGTTATTTAGGTATTTTGGAGTGATTGGAGCAAAAAGAAGTGGAACTAACTCAAAAGTTGGATTTCTTCTTATCATGTTGAAGAGAACGAAAAGACAAAGCCACCGGCGAAAGAATGAGCTCACTACGACTTCATATGACAAAGTTATGAGCGAAAGCATCGATGAAGCTTGGGAACTGACAATACAAGAAGAGTTCTGCAGGAATTGTACTGTCAGTCTTCTAGAACTGACAGTTATATTGAATTAACAAAAGATTGCTAAGGGCAACCCATATACAGAACATGGTACCTAAATCACTTGTTTTTGCACCACAAAACTTTGGTCGAGTTTTCAGACAGAAGTTCTTTCTTCTCCAGCCGCAAATAAGAGTGACTACTGTAATTTTGATCTGTGAGAGGAAACTGAGATTCGAGATTTGCAAGCAATTGGAGAGTGGGTTGGCTTTGAATTTGAGTATGTTAAGGAATTTGGTGATAAACATGAACAGACAAGCACTCTTGAGCAGGAATTCGAAAGTTAGGCTTTCTGTGGTGTTTGAAGAATGGAAGGTAGTTCAGATTCGATGGAGTTGGAGGAGGTTATGGATGTGCATGGGTTTGACAGAATGAGGAACGAATTGAACTGTAATGTGTTTTGGTGGTACTGAAGATGTATCTGTTGCTCCATGAATAAGAAAGGTAAAGAGATGAATCAGTTGTTGTAGTGATGGAATTAATGAGTTCAAAGGGTTTTAGATGTATGTTAGGATGAAACTACAGGGAAGAACAATGATTTGTTGTTGCGGATGAATTGGTTGTTTGTGTTGATGTAGGTTAGTCACTATGGATGTGTGGTTGGAGCTGAAATGAATGAGATGAATGTCTAGGCCAGGTACAAACTACAGGTGCAGGTTATGATTGCAGAAGATGAACTGAAGTTGTGTCTTGCTGGTGGTTTTAGTACTGAGGTGAAGGAGGTGATGGTTGTTATCTGAGAATGGGAGTGAAGCTTCTGCTATGTATGGCTGAGTTGCAGCTGTCGCAGGGAGCTTAAGTTTGTTATGACAGTGCGGTCGAGCCGAGAAGCTGAAATTGGTACGTGTATGAAATTACAGGTGCGGTTATGGTGGAGTTGTTGAGCAACATGGAAGAAGTTGCAGTCATAGTTTGTGGTATTGTAATGATGACTGAAGCTGGAGCATTGGTTGAGTTTTGAAGCTGCATAATGGAATGTGTAGTATCCAGAGAATGGAGAATGGTGGAAAAGCTACAGTAAGAGAGAGTGGTGCTGATGAGAATGAAATGCAGATTAAAGTGCAGTTACATGGGCTGAGAGGATGAATGGAAGCTGGGGAATTGGTTGAGTGATGCAGTTGCCGTAGCTAGGTCAAGATGGTTGTTGTCGTAGGAAATAGCGGAGTTGAGGCAGAGTTGGGTATTGCAGGGTTGTAACTGAAATCGAAACTGCAGAAATGAAGCATCCATGGTTGCCGTGGGTTGTTGATGTTGTGGTGATGAACAAAGAAGAATTGGGTTTGATTTTGAAGCACCATAAAATAGGAGCAAGAAAGCTTAGAGTTTGCAGATAGAATTGAGGTGGTGCAAGGGGCTACAGATAATGAGAAGAAGAATTGCTACAACGGGTTTCAGTGGCTTGAGTCGTAAAGAGACGGGAGCTGTGTGATGTTGGCTTGGAGGAAGTAATTAGGCAAGAGGATAGGCTGTCAGGTCCATAAGACTGACAAGCCAAATACTAACTGGGCCTTGTGAAGTTCATGGAGGCATATCCAACAAAGATGGGATTTTGGCCTGGACTTCTCATACAAGTCCGAGTGTTTCTATTCAAAGAGGAATCGCGAGCAAAGGCTATATAACCTCTCCTTTTGGGAGAATAATCTGGATCCCTTCTACTGCTATTATTCTAGGGTTTAGAAACATGAAACTTCTATTTATTCGTGTGATGAACTCCTTTAACATGAGTATTTAATTTTATCATTGGTTATGGATTAGTTGGATTTCACATAACATGAATCCTTGTTTGATATATTAGTTTTGTCTCAATATTATCGTTTATGATTCACCATTAATATTGTTACATGATTTGAATGCTTGTTTAGTTGAGTCGCGAATCGATTGAGTTTGCTTTCATGTTTATTGCTAGATTAGAGTTTATTATACGTAAAAGTGATAAATTTATGATTGCAAGTAGCATAATTGTGAGTATTGCTTGTAGTGATACATCCTAGTAGTCACAAGTGAATTGTAACCTTTGTTAAATCGGATTAGTGCTTTTACACGTTCGATTGCTTTGATTGGCCTGATTTCATATAACTTAATGCATCTAAGGAATTAAACTTGATTAGTGCTTTTACACGTTAGGTTGTTCTCTTAGATAGAATTCATATTCACATCTTTTAATGTGTTTATTGATGACAAGAGGAGATTTGCGGGATATACTTGCGATCAAGGTATCCTAGGGCCTTTGATAATGAGAGATTAAATATCAATTCTAGTTATTAAGACAAGAACATGTTAGTGAATGAAAACGATATCCTTAACCAATATCTTTATATCTTGATTTGCGTGTTTGCTTTACTTTATTTGTTTTTAGTATACCTTAGTTTATAAAAATCATAAAACCACCTTGTTACCTTTGTTTATATAAGAAATCGAAACAAACGACAACCTAGACCTCTGTGGGAACGATCCTTTCTTACCCTTGCTATATTATATATTTTGAGTAGTGAGAAAGTGTAATTTATTTTTGACGCATACGACAACGATCAACTCTATCTAAGGGTTTGGTGAGAATATTAGCCAGTTGATGCTCGGATGGAACATACTCTAATTTCATAACACAATTCTCATATAACTCTCTAATAAAATGATATATGATATCTATGTATTTAGTACGAGAATGTTCAACTGGGTTTTCAGTCAATCGAATAGCGCTTGAGTTATCACACAGTATGCTCATAGTTGAAATATTTATTCCATAGTCAATGAGCATTTGTTTCATCCACAATAGTTGGGTACAACATGTACCAGCAGCAATATATTCAGCTTCACAGTTTGACAAGGATCTGTGAATTACATTTCTTGCTATGCCAAGCTACAAGATTTTGACCAACATAGAAACAACCACCGGAGGTGCTTTTACGATCATCTACACATCCTGCCCAATCAGCGTCTGAATAGGCAACAAGACTGTTGTTTGTATCCATAGAGTATGAAGGACCATAATCTACTGTACCATTAACGTATCTAATGATTTGTTTTACCGCTTTGAGATGTGATTCTCTAGGATATACTTGAAATCTAGCACAACATCCCACACTAAAAGCAATATCTGGTCTTGTTGCAGTTAGATATAGCAAGCTCCCTATCATAGATCTGTATAGTTTCGATCAACTGATTTTTCACCGGATTCGATTGAAGTTTTCCAAAGAGTTGGCATCGGAGTTGCCATAGGTGTTGCACCTTTTAGTTCGAATTTTTCAACTAAATTCCTTGCATATTTTTCTTGAGAAAGTAGAATATTGTCTTTTTGTTGTTGTATTTGCAACCCAAGAAAATATGATAATTCTCCAACATTACTCATTTCAAATTCTCCACTCATAAGATTCATGAAATTTATCTGTTAGAGATTTTGAGGTGGATCCATAGATCATGTCATCTACATATATTTGCGCTACAAGAACGTTTTTTCCACTCCACTTGGTGAAAAGTGTCTCATCAGCACCACCTCTAGAGAATCCTTTTTGAAGTAAGAAGGATGTCAGTTTATCATACCAAGCTCTTGGAGCTTGTTTTAGACCATACAAGGCCTTTTTAAGTTTAAAGACATAATCCGGGAATAATGGATCTTCAAATCCTTTAGGTTGAGCAATAAATACTTCTTCTTTTAAATCCCCATTCAGAAATGTAGATTTGATATCCATTTGAAAGAGTTTTATCTTAAGATAACAAGCATAGGCGAGTAACAATCTTATTGATTCTAAATGAGCAACAAGAGCAAAATTTTCATCAAAATCAATACCTTCAATTTGAGAATATCCTTGAGCAACGTGCCTAGCTTTATTTCTGACAATTGTCCCGAATTTGTCTGATTTGTTCTTGTAGATCCACTTTGTTCCAACGATGTTTAATCCTGGTGGCTTAGGAACAAGTTCCCACACTTCTTGTCTTTTAAACTGGTCGAGTTCCTCGTGCATTGAGTTTACCCAAGCAGGTTCACTGAGTGCTTCCTCAACGTTTTTCGGCCATATTGAAGAAAGATAACATGAATAGTGACAGACATTCTGTAGATCTCTTCGAGTCATAACTCTAGCATTGGCATCTCCAATGATATCTTCATACGAGTGTCTTTGATGTACCCATTTAACATGTTTTTGGATAATATTTTCGGTATCATTGGGTTGTTCAACAATACTTTCATTATCATCTTTATCATTTGTGTCACTAATTAAAGGAACAATCGATGGTTCGACTTGATCTGTTTTCCTTAATAACGAGTTTTAGAAGGAGGAAGCTCTGCTGCGGTGTGATTGTCTTGGCAAAAATCGCTAATGTCATCAATAACCACATTAATTGATTCCATCATGACTTTGGTTATGAGATTGTATACCACAAGGCACGATTTATGTGGAAGCATAGCCAAGAAAGATTCCTTCATCATTTTTCGAATCAAATTTTTCTCTATGTTCTCTGTCTTTGAGAATATAGCATTTCCTTCCGAAAACCCTTAAATAGCTTAGATTGGGTTTTCTTCCATACCATAATTCATATGGGGTATTTAGAGTTTTAGATCTCAAATAGACTATGTTTATAAGATAACATCTTTAGAATCTGACTTCTCCCCTTAAGGTTAATGGTAAGTTTTTATTATGAAGCATTACTCTTGTCATTTCTTGAATATTTATATTCTTTCTCTCAGCTACACCATTTGCTTGAGGTGTAATAGGAGCAGAGAATTGATGACTAATTCCAAGAATATTACAGTATTCATATACTTTCGTATCCTTGAATTTTGTACCACGATCGCTTCTTATCTTCTTAAGCTTGTGACCTTGTTCATTTTTAATTCTATTCACAATAATTTTGAACTCCTCAAGAGTGTCATTCTTGTTCTTCAGAAAAGCAACCCATGTGAACCGTGTATAATCATCTACCATTACTAAAGCATACTTATTTCCTCCAACAGATGCTTGTTGGATTGGACCAAATAGATCCATATGAATAAGATCGAGAGGAGCACGAGTGGCTATGTCTCGAGAAAGTTTGTGTGGAATTTTTCCTTGCTTACCCTTTTGGAATGCACCACAAACACCTTCTACTTTAGTGTTAATATTTGGAACGCCTTCGACAAGTTCACGGTTAATGAGCTTTCCTAGCATTCGGTAGTTAATATGACCAAAGCGTTCATGCCACAAATGAGTTGACTCAACCTTAGTTAAGATACAGTATAAATTGGATTGTATATCAAGGAGATAATAATTATTCATACTTCTACGTCCTCGAAAAGTTACTTTTCCGGACTTATCTTCAATATCACACCCTCTCATATTGAAGATAACTTTGTGACCTTTATCACAAATTTAACTGACAGACAGAAGATTAGCTTTCATTCCTTTAACATAAACAACATCATGGATTTCGGAAATATCTGGAAGTTTGATAGTACCCTTTTGCTTGATAAGACAATTTGCTTCCATCTCCAAAGGTCACAGATCCTCCTCTGTAGTCTTATGCTTTTGTGAACCAATAAAGATCACCTGTCATATGTCTACTACATCCACTATCTAGAAACCATTGGAATGTTGAGGTTGTTTAAAGTGCAAAAGCTCCAAGACATTGTTCACCAGATTTAGGATGGTTTGTTAAGTTCTTAAAATTTTTCTTAACACGGTTAATCAGACATTTTGTAAAACAAATCTTCTGAATTAAACAATTCCATCCCTTTTGAAAGTGGTTCCTGGTCTGACTCTTATTAGACTGTTTAAGATGTCTGGATGAAAGAATTGAGCATCCTTGAGAATCTCTTGATTTAGACTCTTCAGTGTTTTCCACCAGTTTTCTATCAATCCTTATATTACCGATCTCACAAAGATATATGACTTGTTTACTGTTCAATCCTTTTATCTAACATTTTAACAAGAGTAGAGGGATATTCTTCAGAGTCTTCTTTCAGACCATCTAAAATCTTTAAAACGTTAATTAAATCGTTCATCTGATTCAATTTCTTATAGGTTGGATCGCACCAAACACAAATTGTTAGATCTTTTCGCGTTTTCCTGCTCTGATACCAATTGAAAAGGAGAGGGTACCCAAATATACCTCAAGCTAAAACTTTTCCTACCTATAAGTCCTTTCTCCGAAAGTGATTGTCTATGGACATAGTCGAGACAATACAACTAATCGGTTCACACTTCGTGTGATTGTCTATGGATACAAGATCGAGACAATACAACAACGAAGTATGTTTACTTGATAAGAGGTTCGGACTTAACCAAACACAATAGGATTACTATCAAATAAAATAGGAATTAACGTTTGTGTATTTTACTTCTAATTATAATAAAAACAATTATAATTGCGGAAATAGAAAAGTAAAAGACACAGCAAGATTTTGTTAACGAGGAAACCGCAAATGCACAAAAACCCCGGGACCTTGTACAGAATTGAATACTCTCAGGATTATGCCGCTATACAAAATTAAACCAACTTCGTATAGTTGAGACCAAGCAACTAAACCTATAGTTAACCTAGTTCCGTCTGTATTCCAATGCCTCCAACTTATGAATAAGTCACGTACTTGGAACAATTCCTTTGGTTCGTATTCCAAACAGTAAAGGAACAACAAATATGTTTGGTAGAAACTCTCTTCAACCAAGTGATGTAAGTTCGAAAAAGGCTCTTCTGTTTATCTAAATAAACTCCTTCGTCAGGTTCTTAGATATATCTTATTCTCAACTACCAAAGGTAATTGTTAAGATTTTGCAATCAATACTTTTAATCACAAAGAATTGTATTGATGCCGATCTACACAACTATTCAATCTAATCTACCACAAGGATAGACCGATTATAGTTGGATCCTCTATACCAAAACAAGTTTTGTGCACACCAAAGATTATGAACCCCAAATCAGAAATCTTTAATATCTTCTTTGTCTTCAAATCTTCTTAGATCTTCAATAAACGCCTGCACACAACAACTTGAATCTCTTGTGATCAATCACGCAGAGAACGGGGTCTGTTAATAATGGATTATCACAAGACATCTTTAGATCTACAAACAGTCTAAATATCCCTGTCGAAACTTCGATCTAGTTTGAGTGAATCTTATATCAGAAGAGAAGATTCTCAAGCATAAACAAACTAGGTTCAATCAAATTTCAACCACCGTTAGTCAATCAAATCAATCGAAAACACAAGATAAACTACAATTATCTAGTTTCCCACCAACGATACTAATAGAGCTTCTCAATCCCAAAGAAGACTTTAAACAGAGCGGTCGTAAGAGATTTTGCCTAATTAGGTTACTCTCCTCTCCGAATAGGCGGCTTCACCAGTAACAACACAACCGAGGAAGTTTGCTGTCACGAAGGATTAGTTTGCTAGAAATGCAAACTTCAAGTATTTATAGACAAGGAAGTTTGGACACCAAGGAATTTCCAAAACCGAAAATATTCTCAAGATATGCAATATATTCCAAATTCAGTTTCCTTAATTCCTGGAAATGCTCTGTCCAAAATACTGACCAAAAATCTCTTTGGAAAATCTTCAACTAGTAAATGCACATTACTAACTCTCATTTTCCTAAAATAAAATTAAAAACCTTAAATAAAAGATTCTGGGATTTTCTTCCTTTAGATATTAAGGAATAACTTTGAACACTCAATCACCAATCATGGGTTTAACGGTTCTACCAAAACAAGTTTCGGTTCTACCTCCATGTGAGTATTGTGTATAGTCATACTAGCTTTCCAAAATTAGGTTGACTAGGTACTAGGATCGGTTCCCCACATATATATGCTATATAACTTGAATGTGTTGCACATGTCCATAGGATCGGTTCCCCTTTGCCTAAAAATGTGTTTCACATGTCCATAGGATCGGTTTCCCTTTCTGCTAAAACATGCTGCACCTCATACAAAGATCGATTCCCCTTTGTGATGTGTTGCACCTCTTACTAGGATCGGTTCCCCTTTACCCAGAGTCGGTCTTACCAAATCACAAACTCGATCATACCATCTCAGGTGATTACTTAAGATCGGTTTCACTAATAAAAGTCACACCAATACAAAAGTGAGGCCTTTGTGAATAGTTTTACCAAGAACACAAACAAGTCATGAGAGGTTATACTAATCACACATATTGGTTGTTCACAAGATATGCAATGAATAACAATACCAATAACGCCTGGCGATTTCCTTTTCAATTTACAAAACAAGTTCATGAATTTACTTCCTTAAAACACATGTAAAACATTGTTTCCTAGGATGAAATCCTCACCTCATGCCCATACATAATCACAATAGCATTTAAACGATTATCTCGATGTCTTATCTACAAAGTTTAATGGTTAAGAAATAAACCTCGTATTGTATTCCTTAATACTATGTCTAACTAGAGTGTTCATGCTTCGCAGTTTTGTTCTCAATATGCACGAGTTGAAAGATATGTTAGGGAATGAAACAGTTCAAGTCAAATATCACTAACCTCAAGTGGAAGGATGATGTTGTCGTTGTAGCTTCTTACTTCTTCACTTCTTCAAGTCTTCGCAATACTTGTAATGTCTCATATCCTAATACTTTCAAGATAACCTATACGAAGTTGACTCTAGTACATAATTAAGCGACTCTTTAAATGAGTTTTGATTCACTAAAATATGACAACCAAACTTGACATACCAACGCTTGGTGGGTTCAACCGATCAATGCCCTAACACTACACTAACCCCCACCCCCACCGCCCATCCCCCTCTTGAAAACATCTGTCTCTTCTATTAGAGCATTGATCGGTCGAACTCGCATGCATTGCTATATCAAGCATGTTTGTCAATGTTAGTTATCAAAACTATAAGTCTTGATTTCTAGTCTACTCATAGATGTATCGGACTAGGACATAGATTGTGTAGTTGAGCCTTAGACTTCACGGTGTTCATCATTTGAAGACGAAGAACTACTAAGAAGAGCTTATGGAACTTCATCAACAAAAGGTATGTGGAGACTAAAACTCATCTATCACTTGGAAAGTCTATTTCTACTCTATCTCCTATATTGAGACATAAGTCGTGTTACGATATAGTTTTCTATTATACACATTTGAGATTTCGAGCTGAGTTTAACTCGCTTACATATTTCTCTGAATATGTGTTGGCAAGATTTCGCTTCGACCAAGTTCATCTTTCTTGACGCAAGTTAAAAGATGATCATGTGAAAATTTCCGAGTAACATCCTACATGGTTTGTGTGATACAATCATTTGGTGTAGACTTGGAATGTTTCGTTATGATTATTTCAATAACTTGAAAATTGCTTTGATGCTAATAGTGTATGAAAACGGCTATTGTCTTCCTCTAAGAAAGTTTCAATGATTGAAATAAGAGTTTAGAACACTTAACTATTATTGGATATGACATGTTGTGTACTCATGCACATATGTAATCCATGTCCGGGAACCATAGTATGCGTACCCGTACGTATACTTGTTGGCTTGAGAAATACGGGAACCTAAGTATGCACACCCGTTCGCATAATGGCGTAAGGTTCATGTCCGAATATTTCTGCTAGGATTAGAAGTACGCATACCCGTTTGCGTACTGGAGAAACCCAATCTTGGTCCGGGTATTTCAAGTATGCGTATCCGTTTGCATACCTGAAGGTTAAAGTTCTAAAATCGGTTGTGTACATGAACTTAAACATTTATATAATAAAGAATGCAATCTTTGCAAATTGTGGCTATAATGTTCATGAATTGATTCGAGTGAATCAAACCGATTTTGCTTCAATTGTGTTCTTGTATACTTCTATGAGAATATAGCAATTGAACAACTCTTTAACTAGTTTCATTTTAGTCATTTGAACTAGTTATGGTTAAGATGAATAAGGTTGATATGAGAGTGTTCATATGGCTAACTTCGGTTAACTATTGTTGAGCCAACATGGTGTATACGTTTAGGAATGGTTAC
>JAJJWW010009789.1:0-20302 GCA_023531295.1 Papaver armeniacum | reverse complement strand
TACGTTGTTGTGATGGCTTTGTTGGGACAATTGGATCGCTCTGATACCAATTGTTGGGACAGTGGATCACTCGATACCAATTGTTGGGGTTCGTGAGCTATCTACATGCTAATACTCATGGAAACATATTAGCTAACAAGAAACACGTGATCTCTTGGATTTCTCCATGAACCTCACTACGATCTAGGATAAGAAGAAGAGAAAGAGAACCACACAGATGCAAGCCATATATCAAAGCAACAAGAATAAAGTACTCACGGATTTAACGTGGTTCAACAATATACACAATGTGTATAATATTGTCTACATCCACCAAACGGCTATGACCTCTTTATTCATTATAGAATCACCACTGAGAATTACACAACTGATTGACTAATCAACCCATCGACTCACCATAATGTGACCGAACACAAGAACTCTCACAAGCACCCTATAAGATCCAAAGTAGCGTCTTCACCCATACGAGATAACGTTTACCACATTATCTACCACAACAAGATGATCTTCTCTCGCACACCCCGATATAGATTAGCATGGACGCCTTTAGCTCAACACCAATAATCTAATCCAAGACCACCAAGATGATCTTTTCTTCAACAAGATGTCTTACCAATATCTCCATATGAATACTCCATAACGACATATCTTCCAACATCGATAAGTATCCCATAAGCACCATAATGGTGTACTCCTTCCACCATTAGGTCTCTCACATAACCACCTCAATAGGTGGGATGAATCCCTCACATCTCTACGAGATTTACATTGAGGATTCCATGACTAAAACACTTAGCCTAGACCTCCTTATATAGGAGTCACAAACTTGGTTCCCAAGGAAACCATGGTCAATTAGGAAACCCATCTTATATATGGAAGTTGTCCTAAACCATCTACGTTTCCCAAACGGAGCCTTTCCTAACCTCCTAGAATTTAGCCGTCTTCTTTGACCTAAACTAGGAAACTCACGTTTCCTTACAATTCTCCACCTCGGATCATGCATTCATGCATGAGACGATCAACTTGTTATCCCTCCATCTTCTGAACATCGATTGCACCATCACTTTGGTTGCCTACATATCCTCAATAGGAATCAAACCGAAATGTAGTTCACCCAAAATTGTTCCATAGAACCTCCACCAAGAGAGCAAACCAAACTTGAACGTTACCAACTCGGACTTAACAATCCAACCTGCGGGTGATTGTACAAATCTCCACAACGGTGAAAAAATCACCATCTCAACAAATCAACAACTTATGATCATCCGTTATGCAACATCTTGAGAAACAACTTACTCTTTTATGTTCATAACTCCACATTGATTGGCATCATTCTAAGTGTATTGCATGCCAACTCAATCAAAACATACACGATCGTTGTCCATATGCCACCTTCGAATTTAGTTATAGTCATTATGCGCCTTGAGCCTTTGCCACCTTCGAACTTGTTCCATACCATGAACACAAACTTCGTCTTGGCCTTCCTTGCTCCACTGAGTTAATGTTACGCTCTTATAAGCCACTAACTCCAAGTTGCGCACCACATCCGTTAGGGTTGACATCCATAACTAATCGATCAACAAATGAAACTATCACAAGTAGCCTCCATGCATCCGCCTAAGCATTACCTTAGCAGAACCATAGTCTTCATCTTCGTCTCTAAACTCCAGTAGGGTCAATTGCTTATTTAAACAATCGATCACATACTTGCTCTTTTCCATGAGCATGTCCTCCAAAGCGAGTTAACGAGAAACCTTGAGTTAGTTTATAAAACCAACCTTCATTTTAGCTTCCAAGAAACTAACCATCTTGTATGTACCAAAGCATATTGAGCATGACTCTAATCTGGCACCAAATACAACCAATCCATGGATCATTGCCACTACGTGCCAATCTCGAGCTCATCTCTTATGAATCTTGCTCTACGAGCCTATCTCCGATTGGATTATGATTCTACAACCATATTTCCCCCAATTGAGTTTTACTCCTTCAAAAAGCTCATCATATCTTCAACTAATGCATACATACCATAACGCACGTGTCCGGCTTCACGAGACTTTGACAAATGACACACCAATCATCTTCATCACTTCAAAGAACCTCAACGGGCTTTGACAACAATGTCCCTTTTACGAGCTTTAACATAATTGTCAAGATAGTCTTTTATCAATTTCATAGCAAGCATGTAGTTTCGACTTGCGAGAGTCAAACCACAACATAATAAGACCTGGATAACACTGTGACTAATGTCGAAGAATTCATTGTTACCGTCGTAACAATACATAATGTCACACATTCTTTCTTGTGAATATCCCTTTCCGAATCTTGCTCCAAACATACACCAACGTTTGAAATCGATAATCCGTACTCCAAACAAAGACTCAATCACACCCACCATAATCTGAAACCTTTGGTAACTTCCTCAAGCTCCAAGCAATTCAAGACGCCGTTGTGTTTATCTTTTCAAACTATGTAGAGAAAATAACTTGACGGAAACTATATCATTGTCAACCAAATTTCTCAAAAGAAATCTTTACCTTCATCTCTACAGGCTCATTCCCTATTGAAACCAATTTCAATAACCATAGAAGATGAGCAAACCCCAAATATTATCATCGCTATAATGTAGCTCTCTCCAATAGAAAGTCTCACACCGATCATCGGAAATCAAATAGCCAATGGATAATAAAGGTTGATGGAAAAACACGTCGAAATTGTAGCCCTTCTCAAATTCATGCACCGTGTTTTCTCCTTGTAGTATGCGCCGGCTTACATAGCCACACCACTATACACATTGTAGTATTATGTCTTTATTCTTTAAACTCTTGAAGTGTCCAAGCGATACCCTTTTAATTCCTCATAACGGGTCTTCACCAAAGTAGGAACGTATCCGCAACACAAATAGACCAACCTATTTCTTCCAATGGTCTTGCACTTCAACCAGCTCCGATCGACTTCAAATGGTGTACAAACAAACAAATCTTCGATCGAACGTCATCGGGAAGAATCAAAAGATCACAAACTATCTAGCTTCTCCATCGAAACAATACGAGAGAAACTCCATAAAACATTGTTCTACCCGACACAATGCCATACTCAACAGAACAAACAAACCCTACAAACTGTGTCGACAAACTTCTTCTTACAAAAATAAGAAACCATAGCTCCACCACAACAAATATCACATCTTCATCCAACGATCAATGTCCCGCAACTATTTGTAGCTACGTGCTTCAAATACTAAGATTGAATATCAAACTCTTCACTTCGGAACATATCACACCCTCGCCAACGGACAATACATCCAAAACGAAACCTACTAAGAGATTTCCCAAATCCTTATTGTAGTAAACAACTAAGGCGAATAACAGTATGAATTCATCTTCATATTCTTCAACTTCAGTTAAAGAAAATCAGCAACATGATCTAATTGATGATGATTGATAACTAGTTATTGTTTCCCTTGGTTTGGAACAATAATGAGACTTTGACATGCTTATATTCCATCTTTACTTCCACAAACATACGAAACAATATTCGTGTCTCAACTACGATACTCTTGCCTTCTTGTGTCTTGCCAAGCAAACATTGAAGCCATGCATAGGGTTTCTGCTCCAATAAGTGTCAATGTCAAATCTCCAATGTAGAGCACCATAAACATCAAGACCATAAATCTTGACCATATCGAATGAAGATCACCCGATATAATCCCATTCCTTCCTGAAATACGCTTTACTTTGCTTTGTTCCCAAAACTCGATGAAATCAAATCCTACACATACTTGATAACATCAAACTTTGCATCTTCGGAAGTTGTAACATCAAATCCTCACATACTTGATGAAACCAAATCCTTTGTCTTCAAAATTTTCTTGCAAATCCAAAAAATCCAAAACTTCTCTTCAAATCTTATATCCAACCTAAAGCTCTGATACCAATTGTTGGGACAATTGGATCGCTCTGATACCAATTGTTGGGACAATTGGATCACTCTGATACCAATTGTTGGGGTTCAGAGCTATCTACATGCTAATACTGCGGAAACATATTAGCTAACAAGAAACACTTGATCTCTTGGATTTCTCCATGAACCTCACTACGATCTAGGATAAGAAGAAGAGAAAGAGAACCACACAGATGCAAGCCATATATCAAAGCAACAAGAATAAAGTACTCACGGATTTAACGTGGTTCAACAATATACACAATGTGTGTAATATTGTCTACATCCACCAAACGGCTACGACCTCTTTATTCATTATAGAATCACCACTGAGAATTACACAACTGATTGACTAATCAACCCATCGACTCACCATAATGTGACCGAACACAAGAACTCTCACAAGCACCCTATAAGATCCAAAGTAGCGTCTTCACCCATACGAGATAACGTTTACCATATTATCTACCACAACAAGATGATCTTCTCTCGCACACCCCGATATAGATTACCATGGATGCCTTTAGCTCAACACCAATAATCTAATCCAAAGACCACCAAGATGATCTTCTCTTCAACAAGATGTCTTACCAACATCTCCATATGAATACTCCATAACGACATATCTTCCAACATCGATAAGTATCCCATAAGCACCATAATGGTGTACTCCTTCCACCATTAGGTCTCTCACATAACCACCTCAATAGGTGGGATGAATCCCTCACATCTCTACGAGATTTACATTGAGGATTCCATGACTAAAACACTTAGCCTAGACCTCCTTATATAGGAGTCACAAACTTGGTTCCCAAGGAAACCATGGTCAATTAGGAAACCCATCTTATATATGGAAGTTGTCCTAAACCATCTACGTTTCCCAAACGGAGCCTTCCCTAACCTCCTAGAATTTAGCCGTCTTCTTTGACCTAAACTAGGAAACTCACGTTTTCCTTATAGGCTTTTCAACGAATATTTGGAGCTTCTTCGTTGAAGAACTACAGAGCTCTTCCACGCTCATAACTCTAGGTTTTTTCTTATCGCAGTCATCTCTCTATTGTTGGCGCAATGCGGAAGTGTGATGGGTTTATGGAATTGATTTGGGAAATGAGTTTAGAAAAGAGGTTGGTTAATCGAAAAGAGGAGGCTTTGATTAATTTTGAAATTGGAAATGTTACAAGGGAATTTTAGTGTAGCTCTTTGTCTCACTTGGTTTATAAAGGCACTTTGGCTCTTACTACTAGCTCTCACTCTTATTAACTCACTTCACTCACTTGAGTTTACTTAACTATTTATAGGCTTGATACACCGACCTCCTCGATTTCTCTAGATACTTCTTCTCATCCCTGTCTAGAATTTTCTTCACACTCACAAATTGACCGAGTTTACAAGAACTATCTAGAAAGTGTTCGCACTAGAAAACACGTGACTTTGGTCTAGCTAAGAAAAATCTAGAGACAAAATTCTCTAGATAATTGCCGAAGATGCTAGAGAAAGAAGTAAAGTACTCTAGCTACCATTTGTGCCTGATTAATATTTTTCTGGGCTTTTCTTCTATAAGCCTTACTCTTTAAGATCATAAATTAATTTATATTTTTAACACCCCTTAATCTGATGTTAAGTTTTCTCTAAAATGATTGAACTTATCCACTGTGGATCGCTTTTGTGAAAATGTACGCATTTTGTTCTTGTGTCGGACGTAACTGAAGCTCGATTTCTTTGTTTTCCACTAGTTTTCCGATGAAGTGGTGTCGTAGCTCTATGTGCTTCGTCCTTCCGTGGAAAACTGGATTTTTGTCATTGCAATTGTAGACATATTGTCACAAGTAGATAGTTGTCATTTGCTTTTGCTTTTGTTGTAGGTCGGTCATGATTCTTCTTAACCATACTGCTTCACATGCCTTGCACTTGTTCTTTGCTATGTACTCGCGGATGATGATAGTGCTACCGTACTTTGTTTTTTAGAACTCCAAGAGATAACTTTTGTGCCCATACAAAAACATAGCGATGTGCTCTTTCGGTTTTCAATAGAACCTGCCAATCACTATCTCTGTGAAGCCAATTAAATCATTATCTTTTTCTCTTGTATATTTGATGCCAAAATTCTTTGTTCCCTTGATATATCGAAGAATTCTCTTTGCAGCGGCGTAGTGTAACTTGCTTGGCTCGCTCATAAACCGAAACAATGCTAACCGCATTGACGATGTCCGGCCTTGTATTTGTTAAGTAGATCGGTGAGCCGACTAGACTTGAATAAAGTTGGATCGACCTTTGTCGCCCCATCATTTTTTACCAATTTCTCATTGGTACCCATTGGAGTTGCAATTGGTTTGCAATCCATCATGTTGAACCTTTTCAGTAAGTCTTTTGCATATTTTTGTTGGGAAATGAATATTTCTTCTGGAGATTGTTTTACTTGAATCCCAAGAAAATATCGCATAAGTCCTAAGTATGTCATCTCATATTCTTTCATCATCTCCTTCTTAAATTTTTCTGCCATCTCTTGTTTTGTGCTGGCATAAATTAAATCATCTACATAGAGACAGACGATTAGGAAATCCGAACCTTGTTTTCTTATATAGAGGGATGGCTCACTTTGACTTTTTTCAAATACATTGTATCGGAAGTATTTGTCGATTTTGCTGTTCCATGCGCGCGGTGCTTGCTTGAGGCCATATAGTGCTTTGCGGAGATGATAAACCATTTTTTCTTTTCCTTTTCGGACATATCCTTGAGGTTGCTCAACGTACACCTCTTCTTGAAGTTCTCCGTTTAGGAACGCCGATTTTATGTCCAATTGGTAGACCTTCATTTTGAGTTGAGCCACCAAAGATAACACCATCTGGATTGTTTCCATGCGAGCGACTGGGCGAATGTCTCATGTATTCAATTCCCGGTTTCGGGAATATCCTTTTGCAACTAGCCTTGCCTTGTGCTTTGAATTGACCCATCTTCATTATACTTTGTCTTGTAGACCCATTTCAACCAATTATTTCTTTTGTCGGTTGGGCGATTAACAAGCTCCCACGTCTTATTTTTCTCGATTACTCGCATTTCTTCATCCATGGCATGTCTCCATTTTTCTTCCTTCGCCGCTTCCTCATATTTTTGAGGTTGTAGTGCTATGAACGCACAATTAGATATATTGTATATATCTATTAGGGAAGGCACCTTTCTAGGTGGGGTACTTGCTTCCGATGAATTTGGACTTTGTTGTGTTGGACTTGGAGATCTCGGGCTTACTGGTGGAGTACTTTCTTCCTGGCGTGGATGATCTGGCTCGTCTTCAATGATTAGTGGCAACTCGTAGTTGTCTGGTTCATCATTCCAATCCCATGATTTGAATTCATAAAAGATAACATCTCTTGAAATTACTAGTTCCTTTGTGTCTGGCTTTAGAAGTCTATAGGCTTTAGACTCTTCGCTGTTGTTTATGGGTAAAAATCGTTTCTGCCGATTTCGGTAGGTGAGTGAGAAACTGGTTCAAACCCTAAACAAATGCGCTGCACGTGAGCACTTTATAGATTCGAGAGATCAATCATAAAGTCCGGCCTAAACCAAGAAATGGCCGTTCCCGGACTTGCTTCGGTCACAAAGTGGAAGAGAAGGGTTGATTTGTGGAGGGAAGCAAAGAAAGGTGTTTAGGAGAGTAGTATCTCGACTTGTATCGTAAAGTGAAAGCTTAGGAAGCTTGCAAGAGATGAAAGCTTTTTGGGAGAGCTTGCAAAGTTGCCTTTCCGAGAGTGTAAGTGTAGTATATTTCTCCCGACCGAGACTTGTTGTCCAGTGGAAATAGGTAAGACCTATTTATACAAGTCGAGATTGAAACGCACTCGGCCTCATGAAGGAAGAGAGTAAAGGGTGAAATAATGGGAGGAGGTGGTAACCGCATGGTTTAATGGGCGAAAACGTTTTTCACCATTATTTCCTCTTTTATTTGACCGCTTTATTCCTTTTCACGCTTTCTTAATGTGAGCGTAGTGTACGCTGCATGCTATGACCGCCAAACCAAAACCCTAAAGAAGCATCCCCCAGTTTGTGTCGATGTCTCGAGTGTTGGTTGCATCTTGAGTGCAAGTGGCGCGTGTGGCATGTGCCAATGGCATGTGCGGAATGCCTTGGTGGTAGGTTGCACGGTTTGCAAGTTAGCTTACCAAATGTGTGTTTGGCATGTGCCAATGGCATGTGCGGAATGCCTTGGTGGTAGGTTACATGGTTTGCAAGTTAGGTTACCAGCGTGTGTGTTTGGCATGTGCCAATGGCATGTGCCAATGGCATGTGAATGCCTTGGTGGTAGGTCGCACGGTTTGCAAGTTAGGTTACCAGCGTGTGTGTTTGGCATGTGCGGAATGCCTTGGTGGTAGGTTGCACGGTTTGCAAGTTAGGCTACCAGCGTGTGTGTTTGGCATGTGCCAATGGCTCGTGCGGCCATGTTGACCTAGTTGCAAGTCTTGCAAGCCTAGGCGCTGTGTTTGGCGTGGGCCAAAGGCATAGCGGCTTGGAAGTATGGCTTGCGACACGTGTTGGCATGTGCCAATGGCACGTGCGGCCATGTTGACCTAGTTGCAAGTCTTGCAAGCCTAGGGCTCTATATTTGGCGTGGGCCAAAGGCATAACGGCTTGGAAATATGGCTTGCGGCACGTGTTGGCATGTGCCAATGGCACGTGCGGCCATGTTGACCTAGTTGCAAGGGGCGCTATGTTGGGCGTGGGCCAAAGGCATAGCGGCGTAGAAATATGGCTTGCGGCACGTGTTGGCATGTGCCAATGGCACGTGCGGCCATGTTGACCTAGTTGCAAGTCTTGCAAACCTAGGGCGCTATGTTGGGCGTGGGCCAAAGGCATAGCGGCTTAGAAATATGGCTTGCGGCACGTGTTGGCATGTGCCAATGGCACGCGCGGCCATGTTGACCTAGTTGCAAGTCTTGCAAGCCTAGGGGCGCTATATTTGGCGTGGGCCAAAAGGCATAGCGGCTTGAAATATGGCTTGCGACACATGTTGGCATGTGCCAATGGCACGTGCGGCCATGTTGACCTAGTTGCAAGTCTTGCAAGCCTAGGCGCTATATTTGGCGTGGGCCAAAGGCATAACGGCTTGAAATATGGCTTGCGACACGTGTTGGCATGTGCCAATGGCACGTGCGGCCATGTTGACCTAGTTGCAAGTCTTGCAAGTCTAGGGCGCTATATTTGGCGTGGGCCAAAGGCATACGCGGCTTGGCATTGCTGCCATGGTGCGCGGGGTGCGGCTTGGTTTGGCATTGTTGCCATGGCGCGCGAGATGCGGCTTGGTTTGGCATTGTTGCCATGGTGCGCAGGTGCGATTGGTTTGGCATTGTTGCCATGGTGCGCGGTGCGGCTTGGTTTGGCATTGTTGCCATGGTGCGCAGGGTGCGGCTTGGTTTGGCATAGTTGCCATGGTGCGCAAAGATGCTTTGGTTTGGCATTGTCGCCATGATGCGCGAAGATGCGGATTGGTTTGGCATTGTTGCCATGGTGCGCAAAGATGCGGCTTGGTTTGGCATTGCTTTGACATGATGCGCGGATGCGGCTTGGTTTGGCATTGTTGCCATGGTGCGCAAAGATGCGGCTTGGTTTGGCATTGCTTGCCATGATGCTAAAGATGCGGCTTGGTTTGGCATTGTTGCCATGGTGCGCAAATATGCGACTTGGTTTGGCATTGCCGCCATGATGCGCAGGCTGCTTTTGGTTTTGGAATTAGGTTCACGTATTGAAAACCCTAATCTGGTATTTTGAAAAATACCCCTATTAATTATTTACACCTGGAGTTTAATGCTCTTAGTTAATGTGTTGCGGGTAACACTAGGTCATGGGGTTTTACGATTTTACCCCTTGTCTAAAAAACCACCATCAACATTAAGTCCCCCGCTAGCTCGAACAGGGGCTTTGTTGCAGGTAAGCATAAGATGGTGACAAACTATTAACAAAGAAACCGTAAAGAAAATCAAGGAGGCTTGTCGACCTTTTATAAATTGGATCCGAATCCTTGCCTCAGTAGTTTTGCACAAATCGGAGGCTCGCACAATTGGTGGTGCCAGGTGCGGCAGGGCGACGTTGGGAAATTGACGCGAGTTTAGGAAATCGAGGCGTGCTAGGCCGGGTGGGACCGGTGCAAGGTGGGGAAGTCGTGCGTGCTTGCCGGGTGAGACCAGGTGCAAGGTGTGGAAGCTATGCATGCTTGCAGCGTGACTTGGGCGGTCATTGGGAAGTCGGTGCAATTGGTGGGGCCGTCATGCGCAGGCGACGTTGGGAAATTGACGCGAGTTTAGAAATCGAGCGTGCCACCAAGGGACCGGTGCAAGGTGGGGAAGTCGTGCGTGCTTGGGTGAGGCCGGCGCAAGGTGTGGAAGGCTGTGCGTGCTTGCAGGGGCGTAACTTGGCGCTCATTGGGAATTCGGTGCAATTGGTGGGGCCGATGCACTTGGGCGACATTGGGAAGTTGGTCGAGTTGGGAACCGAGCGTGCTAGGGACTGGTGGGACCGGGAAGGTGGGGAAGCAGGCGTGGTTTGCCGGTGAGGCCGGCGCAAGGTGTGGAAGTCATGTGCGTGCTTACGGGCGTGACTTTGGGCGGTCATTGGGAAGTCGGTGCAATTGGTGGTGCCGATGCACCAGGCGACATTGGGAAGTTAGGCGGCTGGGAACCGAGCATGCTAGGCCGGTGGGACCGGCGCAAGGTGGGGAAGTCAGTGCGTGCTTGTTTGGGTGAGACCGGCGCAACTGGGCGGTATCAGCGTTCTTGTGAGCCCGCACGATTTTTGTAAAGGGAAATCCTTCCCTATTTCACCTTTCTTGCCCACATATATATAAAATCCCTTTCTCTCATCTTGCACCTTATTCCTTTCATCCTTTCCTACTAGTGGCGTAGTCACAAAGAAAACCAGCCTTCCGTGTATGTCTTCCAGAGATTTCTCTTGTTTCTCTTTTTATGTAGGTGTAAACCCTAAGAGTGGGCATTTATATATTGCGCATATAATTTCTTAGCGTGTCTCTTGTAGAAAATATTGTATGTATGCGGTGGAAATATTGCATATATTATTCGAACCCGTAGGAAAGTGCTCCATATATAATTTTGAACCCGAAGAAGGATATTGCGTACGCACTTGAGCCGTATAAAATACCGCGTATAATTCTCAACCTCAAGCAAATCACAGTGCGCTCCGAACCCGTAGAGAATACTGTATATGAATCCCAAGAAGAATACCGTATATGTGCTTCATATGACTTCGAACCCGTAGGAAATATCGCATATATGAATTTTCGGTCCCGAAGAAATATCACAAGGCAATTTTTGAACCCGTAGAAAAATGCTCCATATATAATTTTGAACCCTAAGAATGATACTGAAGCACTTGAGCCCGTATAAATATCACGCGTATATAATTTGAAACTCAAGAAAATATCACGTGTGTATTTTTTTGAACCCCGAAGAAAATACCGCGTGTGTATTTTTGAACCCCGAAGAAAATATTGCGTGTGTATTTTTGAACCCCGCAAAAATACTTTGCGTGTATTTTTGAACCCTGCAGAAAATACTGCGTGTGTATTTTTGAACCCTGCAGAAAATACCGCGTGTGTATTTTTGAACCCTGGAGAAAATACCGCGTGTGTATTTTTGAACCCTGGAGAAAATACTGCGTGTGTATTTTTGAACCCGTAGAGAATGCTCCATATATAATTCGGACCCGAAGAATGATATCACGTGTGCGCTTTTGAGCCGTAAAGAATACGCTCTTTCTCTTTTTTTTTTTTTTTTTTTTTTATTTCGAGTTTTCCTTTGTTGGGCGCGGTTATGTGTCAGGGAGATAATTTTGTCTTTCTCTCAGGTGCGTATATCTTGTTACTAAGTTGTTATGAAGAAATCCTATAAGATGTTACCCGAACAGAATTTCGCCTCATCGAAAGATGTCCATAGTTCAAAACCAAACACGGATGATGAATTCTTCACAAAAACTTGCCTCCGCTCGGAAGAATCACCCAGTTTCGTGCCAATTTTGTTAACCTAAAGGTGAAGATGAAAAGAAGACACGTTCGGTTCGCCCGTGAGAACACCATACGGTTCTGTCTTCATAAAGGGGTATATTCCTCTTCCAATATTGATTTCAGGATGTGCCAAAGCCTATTCGTTCTTTTTATAGATGGGTTGAGTTCATGGTGTTTGTTTCGAAGGGAGAGGATGGTGCTGGAAGGGCGCAAGATGTTAGCGCTGGGAAGGATGCAAATTGTTAGCACAGAGTGTGGTACTGTGGCTAGCATGCGCGTGCGGCATGTGTGCCTGGTATGTGCGTCCCCAGAAGTGTGGTTCGTAAGCACGCCTGGTAAGCGCGTCTGGCAAGCGCGTCTGGCAAGCGCTTCTTTTCTTTCTTCTTCTATTTCTTCTTTTGAAAAATGTCTAACTCAAGTTCGCAGGAGGAATCCGGTTCGGAGGATGATTCTGGGGTAGAGCCACACGAAAACTTGCCTTTGGTGACCACCGCCGTGACTTGGAGATGGGCGTTAGCCAATTGCCGGCAACGATTTGGCTCAAACGGCGGATGATTCTCTCGATGGTTGCTGCTGTAGACATGGAAGAAGACCTTTGCAGTCGTGAGGCCAGGTGCATGCGCCTTTTTTGATCCTCCGTACTTGGTTCCTTATCCAGGTCATGTGCGAGTTGGCGGCTTTAGCGTGCTTCGCTAAGCACGAGGCGTTAACACACCAGAATGCGGGAGAAGTACGTACATATGGCCACAACCAAGAAAGTCACTAGTCGATTTGCAGTGGTTAAGCGTGTGGAAGAGGCTTTATCTTCCATCGAGGATATGCGTGAGGTGGCTGGGTCACACCGCTTTTGAAGACGTTATTGCCGATCGGGAGCACCATCGCGACGTGTGCGTAGAAAAGGAGTTCAACACTTCGTGGTTTGTCGAAGGCCTTGGCTTTGAGATCCAAAAGTTGAAAGATGCAAAATCGAAAGCCTTTCCGCCGAGGAGATTGCACGACAGAGGTGGAACTCGAAAAGCTTTCCAAGATGTTGACTATAAAGAGCGGCTCTTGAAGATGTAAAGTTGACTTTTTCCAAGAAGAGCAGACTTCTTGGATGATTTTCCTCTCAACGTTTCTCGTTGATCTTTCATTTAGGTTCTTCTTTTTTTTTTTTTTTTGAAAGACATATTGGATGTCCGGGTTCAAAGCTTGACCTTTGATAGACAAACTAGTAGCTTTTTTGGGTGTTGGATTATTTCGGGATGAATGGTTTTGATAATATGACTCTCGATTATGTTTTTGGAAAGGAATATTGCTTCTATGAGAGTGTGTGCTAGCAATTGGCACAAGACTCAAGAAGATGACGGTTTTACTAGGAACCTAAAAATAGATCGTATATCTTATGCAGTCTAAATTTACTCACTTCATAGGTTTTGTGAACACGCCTCTCCGTGTAAAGGCGGCTTTCTTGGTAGCATCGTCAAAGAAGTCCCAATCGTTGATAGCATCTTCGGCGAGTCCCCGGTTTTCTCGTAGTTTTTGCAACTCGTAACCGGGTGTCCGGTAGTTGAGTCGGATCAAGTGGTAGCATCTTCTGCAAGTCCCCGTTTTCTGTGTAGTTTTAACAACTCATAACCGGTTGTCACAGCTTGAGTCGGACCGAGTCGCAAGTCCCCAATCGGTCGGGTAGCATCTTCAACGAGTCCCAGGTTTTGTGTAGTTTACAACCGGTGCATCAATCGGTCGTTCTAGCGATTGAGTCGGATTGAGCGGTAGCATCTTCGGCAAGTCCCCGCCTCTCGTGTAGTTTTACGACTAGTAACCGGGGTTGTCTGGTAGTTGCGTCGGATTGAGTCGCCTTCCCCACCATCTTGACATCTGGATCGAAGAACGAGATCGACAGTCGACATTGTGGCCGATAGATCAATCCTCCCGCCGTGGTCGCCAATTGTTTATGGGTAAAAATCGTTTTACTGCCGATTTCCCAAATTCGGTAGGTGAGTGAGAATCGGTTCAAACCCTAAACAAATGTGCTGCACGTGAGCACTTTATAGATTCGAGAGATCAATCCGTACAAGTCCGGCCTAAACCAAGAAATGGCCGTTCCGGACTTGCTTCGGTCACAAAGTGGAGGAGGAGGGTTTATTTGGGGAGGGAAGCAAAGAAAGGTGTTGAGGAGAGTAGTATCTCGACTTGTATCGAAAGTGAAAGCTTAGGAAGCTTGCAAGAGATGAAAGCTTTTTGGGAGAGCTTGCAAAGTTGCCTTTACGAGAGTGTAAGTGTAGTATATTTCTCCGACCGAGACTTGTTGTCTGGGTGGAAATAGGTAAGACCTATTTATACAAGTCGAGATTGAAACGCACCACTGGCCTCATGAAGGAAGAGAGTAAAGGGTGAAATAATGGGAGGAGGTGGTAATCGCATGGTTTAATGGGCGAAAACGTTTTTTCACCATTATTTCCTCTTTTATTTGACCGCTTTATTCCTTTTCACGCTTTCTTAATGTGAGCGTAGTGTACGCTCAGATCTCAGACCGCCAAACCAAAACCCTTAAGAAGCATCCCCCAGTTTGTGTCGATGTCTCGAGTGTTGGTTGCATCTTGAGTGCAAGTGGCGCGTGTGGCATGTGCCAATGGCATGTGCGGAATGCCTTGGTGGTAGGTTGCACGATTTGCAAGTTAGGTTACCGGCGTGTGTGTTTGGCATGTGCCAATGGCATGTGCGGAATGCCTTGGTTGTAGGTTGCACGGTTTGCAAGTTAGGTTACCAGCGTGTGTGTTTGGCATGTGCCAATGGCATGTGCGAAATGCCAGGTGGTAGGTTGCACGTTTGCAAGTTAGGTTACCGGCGTGTGTGTTTGGCATGTGCGGAATGCCTTGGTGGTAGGTTGCACGGTTTGCAAGTTAGGCTACCGGGCGTGTGTGTTTGGCATGTGCCAATGGCTCGTGCGGCCATGTTGACCTAGTTGTAAGTCTTGCAAGCCTAGGGCGCTATGTTTGGCGTGGGCCAAAGGCATAGCGGCTTGGAAGTATGGCTTGCGACACGTGTTGGCATGTGCCAATGGCACGTGCGGCCATGTTAACCTAGTTGCAAGTCTTGCAAGCCTAGGGCGCTATATTTGGCGTGGGCCAAAGGCATAACGGCTTGGAAATATGGCTTGCGGCACGTGTTGGCATGTGCCAATGGCACGTGCGGCCATGTTGACCTAGTTGCAAGTCTTGCAAACCTAGGGCGCTATGTTGGGCGTGGGCCAAAGGCATAGCGGCGTAGAAATATGGCTTGCGGCACGTGTTGGCATGTGCCAATGGCACGTGCGGCCATGTTGACCTAGTTGCAAGTCTTGCAAACCTAGGGCGCTATGTTGGGCGTGGGCCAAAGGCATAGCGGCTTAGAAATATGGCTTGCGGCACGTGTTGGCATGTGCCAATGGCACGTGCGGCCATGTTGACCTAGTTGCAAGTCTTGCAAGCCTAGGGCGCTATATTTGGCGTGGGCCAAAAGGCATAGCGGCTTGGAAATATGGCTTGCGACATGTGTTGGCATGTGCCAATGGCACGTGCGGCCATGTTGACCTAATTGCAAGTCTTGCAAGCCTAGGGCGCTATATTTGGCGTGGGCCAAAGGCATAACGGCTTGGAAATATGGCTTGCGACACGTGTTGGCATGTGCCAATGGCACGTGCGGCCATGTTGACCTAGTTGCAAGTCTTGCAAGCCTAGGGCGCTATATTTGGCGTTGGCCAAAGGCATAGCGACTTGGGATTGCTGCCATGGTGCGCGGGTGCGCTTGGTTTGGCATTGTTGCCATGGCGCGCGAAGATGGCTTGGTTTGGCATTGTTGCCATGGTGCGCGCAGGTGCGGCTTGGTTTGGCATTGTTGCCATGGTTCGCAGGGGTTCTACTTGGTTTGGCATTGTTGCCATGGTGCGCAGGGTGCGGCTTGGTTTGGCATAGTTGCCATGGTGCGCAAAGATGCGGCTTGGTTTGGCATTGTCGCCATGATGCGCAATATGCGGCTTGGTTTGGCATTGTTGTCATGGTCGCAGATATGCGGCTTGGTTTGGCATTGTCGCGCCATGATCTGTGATATCGGCTTGGTTTGGCATTGTTGCCATTGTGCGCAGATATGCGGCTTGGTTTGGCATTGCTTCCATGATGCTAAAGATGCGGCTTGGTTTGGCATTGTTGCCATGGTGCGCGATGTGCGACTTGGTTTGGCATTCTTTGCCATGATGCGCGTGGTGCGGCTTGGTTTTGGAATTAGGGTTACGTGGGTTGAAAACCCTAATCTGGTATTTTGAAAAAATACCCCTATTAATTATTACACCGAGTTAAATGCTCTTAGTTAATGTGTTGCGGGTAACACTAGGTCATGGGGTTTTACGATTTTACCCCTTGTCTAAAAAACCACCATCAACAGCTGTATTTGATGAATATTAACTTTTCTCCTGTTTCATCAAATTTTTCTCTATATTGGGATGGAATATGGGAATATGCGACGCAACCAAAAATTCTGAAAGAAGTTATCTCGGGCTTTTTCTTATGCCAAGCTTCATATGGAGTTTTGTTGAGAACTGCTTTTGTTGGCGAACGATTAAGGATGTAGACCGCCGTATTGACTGCTTCTGCCCAGTAGCTATTGGGTAGCTTCCTTGTTTTTAACATGTCATGAGCCATTTCTACAATCGTATGATTTTTCCTTTCCGCGACGCCTTTTTTTTGTGGAGTGTATCGAACGGTAAGCTCCTTCTTAATACCGTTTTCTTTGCAATAGTTGATAAATTTATTAGAAGTAAATTCTCCACCACGGTCTGTACGGAAAACCTTTAGTTGATGACCACTTTGCTTCTCTGCCAGCGCCTTGAACTCTATGAATTTATTGAATGCCTCATACTTTTGCTCGAGAATATACACCCACATCATCCTAGTATAATCATCCACGAATAGTAGGAAATATATTATATTATTGAGTGAAGTTGTTCTTGTCGGACCACAAATATCGACGTGCACCAATTCGAGGGGCCTTCTTGCTCTCCATGATTTATTTGTAAATGGAAATCTATGAAACTTCCCAAGAATACAACCTGCACATATTTTATCTCCACCGCTAATATTTGGAAGACGAATTACCATGTTCTTTGATTTTAGAACCTTCAAGGATCTGTAGTAGAGATGCCCGTACCTCAAATGCCATAACTTGCAATCACCTATATGATTGGTACTCATTGCACAATTCTCAATTGATGGCATAGATAGGGGAAAGACAAAATTTGCTGACATTTTCACCTTTGCCACCAATCGCTTGTTAATTTTATCATAAATTGTGCACATACCATCTTCAAAATGTAGTGAGTACCCTTTTCTTATGAGTTTTCCAACACTTAATAAGTTTTGAGCCAGGCCAGGAACATAAAGAACATCAGATATGTATCGAGTTTTACCTGACCTTGTACGTACGTATATGACTCCTCTTCCTTCAACATTCTCGAACTTTCCATTTCCGAGCTTGACCGGTGGAATCTCTTGCTCCTCCATTTTACGAAATACTCTTTGTTTCCTGTCATATGCTCTTTGCATCCATCCGTCGGCATACCATATACCTTGCGCTTCTTGTTGCGAGGTGAGGCAGGAATAAAATACTTGATTTTGAGAATCATTTTTCTCAGAATATCGGAATAGTTAGCTTCGTTGAGCCAACAATATTTTTCCATGTACTTGCAATTTTCAGTTGGATGGCCAAACTTTTTGCAAACGTTACACCGGAGATTTAAGGAGTAATTTCTTCCGTACCTTTGGTATTTTTATAACCTCCCTTTCCTCTTCCACGTCCGCGGTGGAAATTTTTGGGCGCTTGATTTGATGTCGACCCTTTCTCATGAGGTGATGATGATCCCCCTCTCGGAGCTTTCATTTTTGGCTTCGTATTTTCTTTTTCATTTTGAAATTTATTTTTGATTTAAATGCTTGCTCCAACGGTTTCTCCGCGAACCTATATTTATTCTTTTTTCATGCGACTCGAGTGAACCTATTAATTCATCGATAAATTTTTTGACTCCTCAATAGCAGCGACAATATAATCGAATTTGAACGGTAAGCTTCTTAAAATCTTTTCTACAACTCTTTTGTTTTCAATGGTATCTCCATAACTACTATTTTGATTTACTATTCCAGTAACTCTTGAAAAGAAGTTCTGGATAGTTTCAAATTCTTTCATAAGTAAATTGTCAAAATCTCGCCATAAATTTTGTAGTTTTATGGAGATTACCTTTTCGGAACCTTGGAACGCCATTTTGAGAATATTCCAGGTCTCCTTCGAAGTTATCGCCACCGAAATTCGAGGAAAAATTGCTTTCCTTACCCCTTGTTATAGAAATAGTAGTGTTGTAGCATCCTTCTTCTTATTTTTCTTTATACTCATTTTTCTCTGCATCCGTCCATGACGATAGAGTTTCTGCCAACTCGGGTACATTATATCCTTGTTCCACAAAATCCCATAGGTCTTGTGAAATGAAATAATGTCTTCATTTGTAAACTCCAATAATCATAACTCTAAATTGGAATTAGACTTTGGCATAATTGAAACCTTGAATACTTTGGTTAATTGACATAGGTAGAGTTTTAGGATTCTTTGGATTAGGTTTGCTCGATACCAAATTTGTTGGCGCAATGCGAAGTGTGATGGGTTTATGGAATTGATTTGGGAAATGAATTTAGGAAAAGAGCTTGGTTAAGTGAAAAGAGGAGGCTTTGATTATTAATTTTGAAATTGGAAATGTTACAAGGGAATTTTAGCGTAGCTCTTTGTCTCACTTGGTTTACAAAGGCACTTTGGCTCTTACTACTAGCTCTCACTCTTACTAACTCACTTCACTCACTTGAGTTTGGATTGGTTACAAATGAACCAAGACTTGCCTATTTATAGGCTTGATACACCGACCTCTAATTTCTCTAGATACTTCATCTCATCCATGTCTAGAGTTTCTTCACACTCACAAATTGACCGAGTGTACAAGAACTATCTAGAAAGTGTTTGCTTTAGAAAACACGTGACTCAAAGTCTAGCTAAGAAAAATCTAGAGACAGAATTAGAAGAAAAAAAAATTGTAATTGAGTGAAGTTAATTAGAGGTATACCTAGAGGTGTAAACTGGGATGTGCCAGCACGAGCACAGTCCATCCCAGCACGCTAAAATCTGAACCCTGCCCCCCTCAGCATGTGATTTAGCCCAGCGCGACCCAACACATTAGTTTCGTGGGCTGTGCTGAGTTAGCCTAATCGGCACAGTAGCACAACATAGCATGCCGCACGGATAAGCAAATGGCCCAGCTCAGCACAACACGTTAAGCAAGCACGTTATAGCATGCACAAGTACACCATATAACAAGGTGTAATACATCACATTTTTTATGTATATTTACACGAAAAAATCACTATTCTAGTTAGTTTTTGACATTTTATGATGGTTTATTTTTGTAACACCACATATAATACCTAAATATTTGGAAAATATATTTCAATATCGTTGTTATAATGTTGTTACCTATATTTGATTAGAACATTAATTTACATGACAATGATCCAATTTTATATTTGATAGGATATTTCTTTTTATTGAATAAACTTGTTGATTTTACTTGAAATAAATTCTCGTAATAATGTCCAACTTAATGTATAAAATTGTTTATAACACGTGTGCCAGCATGGCACAGCACGACACAACACGTTTATTCGTGTGCGGTGCCCGTGGGATGTGTTGTGCCTAGCTTTTGAGTTTTGACTAGTAAAGCACAGCACGACACAACACGTTTAAATCTTTGGCAACGCACAACACAACACATGGCAAGTGAAGCACGTGACTTTGTGTCTTCTGGACAGTCTTAGGACGACACGTTTTACACCTCTGGGTATACCTCACTATGTTGAACCTCATTTTCTTCATGAGTTTGGATTAAAAATTCTTGATTTTATAAAACTCATGTATAGTGAGATCATTGTTGAGGGGGTATGGATTTACTGTCGAATTTTGAAGATGAAGAACCACCTGCCTGATATCTATTGTTAGACTCTTGAGAAATTTTCTCAAAATCTACTCCTCCTTCTGGTCTCCCTAACAACATTTTTTTTTTTTTTTTTGATTTTGATTTTGAAGCACTAGTTATAAACAAAATAATTAAGATAATCTAAGACTTGATTAGTTTAGATAATCAGATCATTAATATAAATTAAGTCGATGACATATTAGGTATTACTGGTTGGATAAGGGGTTTTCAGGATTCCTGTTTCATTATCATTTTTATTTTCGGTCAAACTGACCCATTCCATCCCCATTAATAGGTTTTTTTATTTTATAAATAAATGTGGGATCAAGCATGACAAA
>JAJJWW010009788.1:0-66510 GCA_023531295.1 Papaver armeniacum | reverse complement strand
ACCTTTAGGAGGCCTTCTATAGGATCAAAAATATGCATCATGTCAGACACAACAAATATCCAGAAAATTTAAAATCAGTTTTTTTGAAAATACAATTTCATGAAATTAAGCTCAAAATTGAGTTAATCAATCAAATTTCTTATAAATTTACTTCGACTACCATCATTTAAACGAATTCACTATTAAAATTACTTCGAAATATCCATCTGATCGATCGGAACCGATCAATTTGTTCTTCAATATTTTCCAAACTCCAAAAAAAAATAAAAATAAAAAGAATCTGTTGATTTTGTTAATTTGATGGAACTGAAGCTTTTATACTTCAACCTATTGATTTTCAGCTTTAAACATGATCAAGTCCAGAAGCAGAGAAAGAAATTGTGGTTTCACAGTTGCAGAAACTCGTGAAGAAGATGACGAGTATCTGGGTAAAACCATACCCGATCCAGAAACAAAAAATCGATCCAAAACGTAACACATGATAAACTGACCATTTTTTTTTTTCGTTTTTGAAGCAATAAACTATCTTCTTCTGATCATTGATTAATCTCAAATATATTGAAAATCCACACTAATGAACACCAATATAATCTTCCAAAAAAAAAAAAAAAAAAAAAAAAAGAAGCAAAAGTTTCAAAATTGGTGCTGAATAAACAATTTTGGTTTAGTGGAATGAAAGAGGGAAATTGAAAAAGAATGAGACCTTAATGCTTGCTTTAATTCACGGAGTAGAAGAAGGTGATTGTGTAGAGTAGCAGTTGGGAAGGGAGGCGGTACAGAAGGAGAAGAGAAGAAAATTGAATTAGGTTAGGGTTGGCTTCAGATGAAGAACTTTTGTATTTTCAATCAACGGCCACGATTTAATTTATGAATATCTACGGCTTACATTTATTAGGATAGGATTTAGTTCAATGCTACCTATGAGAAGCGAACAAATTGTGTTGGGAAACTGACATTAGTCACTTGAGATGCATCAAGTAATTAGTCAAGGCTATATGTATATTTTTAAGCATCAAGGCTTATAACGCCATGTATGAAATTGCACAATTGCTCCCTGATTATCAAATTCTAGCTCTTCAAAACCTTTAAACAAAACAAAAAAACAAAAAAAAACAAAAAAATGTAGCGGATCTGTTAAGAAAATTAATTTGCAAAAAAAATTGTCAAATGATGTAAAGGTTTCGTAGGAGTGATCAATTTTTTCGTCTTTTGTCTCTTAATTGTTCCAGTGTGATCGAGTCGGTTTTTTCTTCTTCGTCGGCCCCTCACCGCAAGTAAAGAATCTAGTCTAACTTAATAGTGAAAAAAATCTCCTAAGAGGGATTAACTGACAACTCCCCTCTAATTTCGAAAATGCTAAAAATCTACCGGATCTATACACCAAAAAAATACCCCGTCTATGTGCCCTCCCCCTATTGGTCCCCCGAAAGCTTCCCAGACCCACCATTTCTCATCTATGGCTGTGATCTATGACACATAGTGGTGTATTTTTGTGGTGTAAGGAACCGGTAGATGAGTAGCAAAGTCACTCTAATTTCCATTGATTTATCAAAATAACAGTAGCATCGACAAACTTTAGTTTCTAATAATCTAAGCTACCAATGAAGGAAAATTTCCATGAATCTACACCTTGATCGCATAAATCATCAGGAAGAAAATTTTTTGAGATTGAAATTGGATCCATCTTAAAATTTGAATCTGGATCTAAAATGTCAAACTCTGAATTCATAATTTTTTAATAAATGGAAATAAAAGTGATAAGCACCAATCATTTGATGATATTTGTAAGAAGATTCACCTGGACCAATGAAGAAATGACCCAGAAAACTAAGCAGATAAAAGTAACAAATAAGTGAATCAATCACTGATTTACATACACTCTCTCACCTAGTCAGTCATTTGGAATTTTATTCCAAGTTCCAAGTGTTAATGTGTCAGTCTTGCATTTCCTCTTTCTTCATTCCCATCTGGTACTTCTGAAAAAATCATGGAAAACTTGCTGCAAATTATAAAAGTGCATCCGCAATAACCTAGTACCCCAATGTTGAAGGTTATATTAGCTTTTTTTTTTTTTTTTTTTTTTTGGCAAAGCAAGCATCCATTAATTCGTAGTAGGTGCAAAATCGTAACAATGCTCTTGAATGTATACTCTGTTTTAGGAAAAGTTTTATCCTGAGTATATGCAGGATAGCTGAGAGCCAATGTAAGGCAAGGGTGTGAGACATAAGATTGCACTAGCCTTATGATTTGCAAGCCCAACCCGAACAATGTTGGAATTTGGCACCCAATAAAAAGTCCAAGTAACTAAATTTTTTTGCGAATTAGAAAAGCCAATAATACACTAGTAGGAGGTTTAAAGATACAATTCATCCCAAGTGACAAATACCGATTAATTTGTTTGAAAGCATTTTGGAAAAGAGAACAATCAAAATCGCTTTATTAGAAAAAACCCTAACGAGTGGACAAAATTGTTATCAATTTTCAATAAAGAAGCTTAGGATGAATTGCAACTCTATGTCTGGAGAATCATCAACTACGAGCAACTTTTCTTTTCCTTGGAAGGAATTTTAGGTTGTAAATAAATGGATCCCCAAAAATTAAAATATTTTGCTGATGCTGATGTTGTCAACCCCTTCAAAAATGTAAATCCAATTCCTATTCTCGTCTTTGCAAAGTGGTGTTCGGTGCAGACTTGTCATTCACAACAAAGTAAGATGTGTGAAACTCAAAAACACATCATTATCTTTACAAAATTGAGAAACTCGATGCCAAGATTTAGTTCTTATTTGTACATGGTAAATATTGTTTAAAAAGAAATGCTCTTGATTTATATGTGAAGAAGGCATTACCAATATTGGCAATGTTCAAGGCATTACCATTACCAACATGAACTTGCTCAGTTCCATCATACTCATGTGGAATTGTCAAGTTTCTCACATCTGCAGTCATATGATGCGTTGCACCAGTATCGATCCTGGCATCGATTATCATCTTCACCACTGTGCAGATAATATAAGCAGCCGACTGACGTTGCTGATTGTTATTTAGTTTTTCATAGTGAAACCAAAAGACCGGTTTCCCCGATGGCCTTTCTTTTTGCAGATCTCGCGTTAATATTCTCCTCCTTGGTTGCTTCCTTGATATTGTTGATTTTGTTTCATACTGGTAGGAGGAATTGTTACTTCTTCGTAAGCCTAATTGTTGTTCGACTGGTATTGATTTCCTTGATTGTTGTATCTACGTTGATCAGGCCTATTTCCAGATGGTGCTGAGTTGGAGACAACTACGTTGGCTAGTGGTTGTTGCAACATAGCTAACTGCTGTTCTAAGTGCATATCAAATGTTAGTAGATGCGCATAGAACGTATCTATATCCATATCATCTATTGTGCTCAAGGAAGTGACTATAGAATCATATGTTTGGTTCAAGCCATTGCTGATATACTGCTTCATCTCATATGATGTGACAGTAGAACCTGACGCTGCAAGTTGTTGAAATAAAGACTTAGCCTCTGATAAAAAAGCTTTTAGTGTTTTGTTACCTTTCTGCAGATTGTGTAATCAGTTTCTTCGACTAATCCGACGAGCCCTCGTTTTTGGTGTAAAAATGCTTGCTCCAATATTTCCCAGGACTTGTTTTGCAGTCACGGTGACCACCTCGGGTTCACAAGAGTACTTCAGGTAAGAGTATAATTGATCCATCCTACTAAGCAACAGTCAGTTGCTTCATATTCGAATTCTCGGATCGATATCTTCACTTTCGGAAGAGTTAAGCTGGTTTATCCTTTGTTCCATCTATGAATCCTCGTGAGGCCATACCCTTTAAGAACAAAATAAATTGAGTTTTCGAGAGGAGATGATTTGTTTCGATGCTTTAATGTGACGATATGATGTATTTGGATATTTCGAAGATTGTTGGTTGTTGTCATTGTTTTTTTTTTTTTTTTTTTTTGGTAGGGTTTTTTTGTTTTGTTTTGAAGAAGCGTTATTTGGATCGATTAAGCTGATACCAAGTTGGAACTTGATATTTGGTGAATATCTTCCATAGAAACCTTGTGGAGATTAGACTCTTATTTATATGAAGAGTTTAAAGTAGTTACATTTACTAAGAGAACAAGTTTATAGCTAATCGAAATACTAAGAAGAAGAACGAGTTTACAGCCTAACTATTGTGCGAGTTGCTAGCCCGAAGACTTGTGTTGTTACATTACTCTTCTGACTGACTCAGTTCAGCTTCTGTTAACTGAGTAGTCCTTGTTTGGTTAACAATTGCGCATTGAGCCTTTGCCCGAGCCGGTTTGGCTTTTTTCTCCTTTTGGTTTAAGGCCGCATCAAAAATCCTTACAAACAATGTCTAGGAGGATTAATGGACATCTTCTAAAATTCTCAACCGCATTTCTCCTAGATGTTCCCAGTCTTTTTTTTTTGCAGTTTTGCTTCTTTTGTTTGTATGGTTTTCTGTTCTTCTACCATTTGGCATCAACATATAGACATAATATATGTACCTATACCGCAAAGACACCAAGCTACTAAATAATGCGAAAAACTTTGCCATGTTGAACAAAATTATTCACAAGGAATTCCGTTATTAGCTTGGTTTAGGTTTGCATTCGCGCTATCCTCGATCACACGTCTTCTAAATCCACTTTGACTTCATTCCCAAAGCTTTTAATGAAACAAAGTTGTTCATGTGAGAAGTGAACGAACATAGTCCCATTTATGAACATCATTATCGACAATCTTTTTGTAGTTGTAGTTTTCAGATCGTAAAGAAATAACGCCCTTTTTCGTAATCCCATAGTAGACTTGACCATTTCTTAAAACAAAGGATCGGTTGGAAATCCGAGGACATGATGAATGGACCTTGCCTTCCCGTGACATGAAAACTCCTTGATCCAACTCCAACAATCTGTGCTCTCATTGATACCACCGTTGTTGAGCCGCAACTTCTTTTTTCTTCTTTACTAACCAAATCTCCAAGTTCGTAACGGCTAACAACAACACACAACCGAGCCTTCAATACGTGCCTTCTTATAATTGGTGCACGTAGGGTTGTAAAAAGGTGGTTTGGAGCAAGCAAAAACTTCATCTCATCAAATCGAAGGCCACGAAATTGCACCGATAGACGCATTTATGTGTCTAATTTGTCCTCAATGTTTCGTATTGTTAACTCGTTTTTGTCCTTATTATGGTGTTTTGTGTGTTTGTAGGTATTTTTTGGAAATAAAGATTGTTGGAAAATTCTACTAAAAGTTGCTAAGTACACCCCGGAGGACATTTGTTATTCGGACTCCACTTTGGATAAGGGGTAACCCAATTACTAAGGGGCACCTCAGTTGGGCACCTGCTATTCGCACCCCTGGTTTGGTTATGGGGACACCATCTTCAACATTTCAAATTTTGGTTTTGGCGGGAAAATATTCACATCACTGGCAGATTTTTGTTTGGATTTTTGGACGTGTTTTAAGGAGATTCAATGGCTGAAACTGTTAGGGATGACCTGAATATGATTAACAAGACTGGTATGGTCGTTGGAATCAACGAAATTTGGCTGGATAATCACGTTGAAGAAAACAGAGGTTGAAGTATCTCGCGGAAGAAATTCTCAGAGATTGGAAGAAGCGTGTGGCTGAGACGAGTTTCACTCATTCTGTTACAATATTCAGCGTGTTTGGAGGAGATTAGTGTGTGCTGAGCTACAAAAGACGTGTGCAGAAAAAGAATAAAGGAATTATCCCCGTAATATGTAAAGAAAATAATATGAAGATTTTTGGCATTTACTCGAAGATTTGATGACCCTGTTGAGTATAAAAGAGATGGTCGGAGGTCATAAAAGGGGAAGGGAGAGATTTGGGAGAGTTTGGAACGTCACAGAGTCAAGAAAATCGAGTTCCAGAGAACACCATTGCTGCTCCTGCTACCAAGAACACGAAGAACATTAGACTAAAAAAAACAGTCGTTTATGAACAGTGTTAACGACAATTTCTCGAGGGTCGCAGAAATACGGCAACAACAGCATTTCATCTTTATCGTTCTTTGTAACAGTGTTTGCAACAACTATAAACGTTGCAAACACCCGATTTTTAATATTTATTCCATTTTCGTCATTTGTAAACACATTTTTGAGCAATGAAATCAACTTTTGAGCGTGTTTCCAACATGATGAGCTAAACCTAATCTCCGGGGCGAGGGAGGAAGCCATTCTTCCAAAAGTTATGTGGTAAAATTTATTTATGCAATTCTTTTATGATTATTTGCACCGATGAAAATTGAGTAAATGATTTTTATTAGTTGTGTTTTCTTTGATGAAGTATGCTTAGTTTAGGACTTTTGATACTTCATGCTTGCGATTAACAATTAATGTTTTGAAAATCTAATTTAGGCAATGATTAGAATCAGCTTCTTTTGATTGACTTATATTGTCTAGAATTGCATGATAAACTTTAACATTAAATCACATGAATTTTGGTAAATGGTGAAATCCTAAACCCCGGTCTCTCCATAATTTTCACAAAACTTTATATTGAGTTTGTTATATTTTTGCTTTAAAAATTAAGTCTAAAAATCATTTTCACAAGTCTCAACGAACCTATTACTACAACATCATTGAAAATAACCATCAATTTTTGGCGCCATTTACCTGACGCGGACTTGTCTTTAGGCTAGAGTTTTTAGATTTTTTTTTGTTTTTAGGTTTTTATTTGTTTTTATTTTATTTGTTCTTCTTTACGTTTTTGGGTTTTTGTCTTTTCCTTTACAAAAATTTGGAATTCGGAGCGAAAGAAAATTTTGCCAAACCTTTTGGTGAATACTTAAAGACTGGGAGTAAAAGGCAAAGCGAAAGGAGCGAAAGAAGAAGATTTTTTTTTTTTTTGTTTATAAAAAAAGAGAGAAAAAAAAAAGAGAGGCATTTTTATTTATTTTTGTTATTTTTATTTTTATTTTTTAGACTTTCCTTTTATTTTAATTGCACTTTTACTTTTTGGACTTTGGACTTGGACATTTGGACATTTTTTTTAAACCTTACGGAAGGGTAGTATTAAATATAAACTGTGTGCAGAGAAGGACGACGATTACGATATCGTTTATCCCCTGGGTTCGTACATGACATAGGAGTCGTGGCCCGAGTCGACTACAACGGTTCATCCCCCGTCTGGAACGGGAGGTAAGTTTGTCGAAACACTCGCGAATCCCCTGCCAGCGAGTTACTGTATTCCTTCGTTTGCATATATGTTGAGGTTTTGAAAACGGCTGCTTTAATTTCCTAGTAAAGGGCAAGGCCCGCCATACAAGATAAGGGTTCGGATTTCATCACTGTTCTCTTCTTGCCCGCCTTAGGAAAACAATACTTAACATGAACCTAAGCTTTAAAATTTGGAATAGAACGAGACCGATAGGGTAACGAGCTTAGTAGGAAAGTCGCTCGAAAAATATTGGTTACTCTTTTAAGCCTACTTCGAAGTTCATGATGGTTTCTGTGAGTTGAATGCGTGACTCGCGCCGCCTTGGTAATGCGGTGAGGCCTTGGGTATCAAAGCTCCACGTAGCTTCCATCGCCTTGATTCAACTCACTTTCACTCGGATTGATCCAGAGGGGTTTGCTTAAATTGTAACGAATTCCCTTTCGAACGATTAGAAGCTGGTCTAGAAAACAATCTAAGTGGAGCCATCATGCTTTTTGTTTGCTAGATATCATTAGGTTTGTTGTGGTGGAGTCACTTTGTTTGTGTTTGCATAGAACCTCCCTTCCTTTTGGGATTTTTTTTTTCTTTTTCTTTTTCTTTTTCTTTTTTCTAGTGTATGCCCGAGGTCATTAGAGAACGGGCTTGGAAAAGAAACACTCTAGGTCGTTTGATTAGTGACAAACCTAGTAGTTCTTCTTGTGAAGGCGAGGAACTCAAGACTCTTCTTTGAGAGCCCCGTTTTTGGAAACTTCAGTTTTGAGAATTTGTCTTTTTGTGAGGAAAGTACCCCTAGTACTTCAAATTGCAGCGATGGCTACTTTGAAAGATTACATGTTCCCAACTAGGACCAACCGAGCTTCGTGTATTAAATTGCCAAACCAATACGGCTAATTTTGAGATAAAACCTAGTCTTCTTCGATGATCCCTATATTCTTAGGAAAAGATGATGAGAACCCTTATTTTCATATTAGGGACTTTGAGGAAATTTGGACAGTTAGAATAAAAGACCTTATCATGAAGTCTTGAAACTTAAGATGTTTCCCTTTTCCTTGAGAGATAAATCCAAGACACCGGATGAACAACCTACCATCCGGATCCATTGAAACATGGCAGAAATGATTGCAGCTTTTCTATATGAAATTCTACCCTAAGCATAAAACTGCAGCAGCTGTTAGGCGGAAAATTAGTGCTAGTGTGCAACAGGAGGGAGAGTCTCTTTATAGGTTTTTAGAGAGATTCAATGATCTCCTATCCCAGTGTCCTCACCATGGATTTGATAAGATGAAACTCGTAGAGATTATTTATGATGGTTTAGACTATTCGACCAAAGCCATGGTCGAGTCTATGCCGCTGGTGAGTTCACTAGTAAAAGTGCGAGGATGCCTTTACCTTCTTAGGAGTTGTTGCTGAGAAATCCCAACAATGGGAGTCTTTTGTCAACCCCCTAAAAGACTCTTGGTCAATAAAAGTGGCACCAATGTGGTAGATACAAGCTTCGAGTCGATGCTAAGTTTGCCGCTTTTGTCTAGAAGGTTAGAAGCTTTGGAAATGGGTCATCTAAAAATAGGTCCCTTGTTGAACCTAATAGAGCCTCTCAAGTCTCTAGTTGTGGAATAGAGCCCGATAACTCATTTTGGGAAGGTCATGTTAGTGAAGAACAAGCTCATGCTTGTATATAACAACGCTAGGTTTGAGAACCGTCAAGTCCGACCCTACTCGAGACCTACAACCCTAGTTGGAGAAACCATCCTAATTTTTCTTGGTCTAAGGGCCGAATCAAGGACAATCTAGTAATTCTCAGCCTCCCCTGTGTTTTGGTTATACTCGTAACCCTTCCGGGTCAAAACCCCAGCCTTTAACACTTCGAGAAAAAGATCTCTACCTTAGAAGAAGCTCTTACTATGTTATCACCAACCACCTTAGCTTTCAACAAGAAACCAGCGAAACCATAAGGATAATTCCCTGACTCTTGCTAAATTAGAACTTCAAGTTGGCCAAATAGCTAAGTATTTAAGTGAGAGAGAAGAAGGTAAGTTTCTAGTCAATCTCAACCCAATCCTAAGGGGGTCCATCAAATATCTTTAGTTGGTGAGGAATCATCAAACCATGTGAACTCGATAAAAACCCTTAGGAGCGATAAAAAGGTAGACAATAAGGTAGCCATGCCTAGTGGACATACTATAGTTCCACATTCTACGGCCCAAGAGGAACCCGTAAATGAGGAAATCAAACAATCCCTAAGGAGTCCCAAGAAATTCCCGATAGGACTACCTTTGTGCCTAGAGCCCCATATCCGCAGCTTGTTATCCCCAACAAAGAAGGAGTCGACTTTCAATGAGATAATGGAAACATTTAAACAGGTGAACATTAACATTCCTTTATTAGAAGAAATTAGGCAGATGCCTGCTTTATGCCAAGTTCCTTAAAGATCTTTGTACACGAAAGCGTAAGCTTAATGTCCAAAAGAAAGCCTTTTTAGCCGGTCAAGTAAGTTCCATTCTTCTCCAACCAAACACCTCCTAAGTATAAGGACCCCCGGATGCCCCACCATTTCTTGTGCGATTGGTAATCACATGGTCGATAAAGCTTTACTTGACTTAGAGCTAGTGTTAACTTACTCCCGTATCATGTATACACCTACCTAGGTCTTGGTAAGTTGAAATCGACCAAAATGACACTTCAGATTAGCCGATAGGTCTCACAAAGTTCCTCGTGGTGTCATAGAGGATGTTCTGATTGAGGTTGATAAGTTTATTTATCCAAAGGATTTTGTTGTTCTAGATACCCAACCTGTTCAGACCCAAGTGCTCAAATACCGGTGATTTTAGGTCGCCCATTTTTAGCCACATCTAATGCCGTCATCAATTGTAGAACCTGACTTATGAACATATCCTTTGGGAATATGACCACTGAACTAAATGTCTTTAATGTCATTAAGTCTTCTCGAGATAGATGATTTAGAAGTGGTGAACATGATTAGCACTCTAGTTCCCGATCCTTTAGCCTCGCACTATGTTTGATAATCCATTATTTGATGAACCTTTCAAGTGCCTCGGAGGAGGTAACCATGACGAACACCTTAGTTGATGAGCCTATATTAGAGATTTTCTTTGATAATCCCTTATATGATGATGTTGTTCGTTTAGATGACCAGTCTCCCAAAGAAGCTAGTTATTATGCTAACTTTATGGACCCTAGAATCCATCCCATAGATTTTGGTCTATCTGAGGATTTTGTTCACCCTAAGTTTGGGGGTAATGATGACTCTAGTGATCGTCTTGTATCCCTAATTGAAGTCCCTAACTTGGGACTCGAGCTTTGTGTGTCAGGATATTACTCGAGTCTATTCGGACTCAAAGAACCCGATCCTCCCGATCTTGTCCCGGAAGTAACCTGGTATTAGAGACCCGTTTTTCGGATGAATCTATTTATCAAGATACATATATGAAGCTCAATTATGCTACCCAGATGAACCTAGTTGTCTTGACAGAAACCTTAGACAAGGATGTGCTCCTTTTATTCATTTTTCTGAACCAATGCAGTTGTCTGATATTGGTGTTATCTCTATTTAGTCTTAAGGACCCACAACTATTTCGGCTATTGGTGTATGACTTTGGAAGGTGAAGATCCTTTTTGAGGTATTTGATGTCTAGCTGAAGACTTTAAACTTAGCACTCCTTGGGAGGTATCCCAATATTCTCATGCAACACGGTAATATCTTTTATCTCATTTCCTTCTAGTGGTAACGGTTTCTCCTTGTTCATATTTTTAATTTCATCTTTATAACATTGAGGACAATGTTAGATTTAAGTTTGGGGGTATGGGAGAAACTTTTTAGTTGCACTTTTGAAAACTTCTAGCGTCACTTGGTATCCGGTTAGCTAAGTTTACATACTGTTTCTCGCCGAAAAGATAGAAATTGGAATGCTAGGGATAACAACCTATTGAGACATTAGAGAAAAGACATTGAGATCCTTGAAATTCAGGAGAGAACTTGTTCCTTTTAGAGGGTAACCGTGATGGACCTAACCATCCATGATGGAAAGGCAAGTAGGTCAGGAAATGCTAGAAAGACAAAGCAACCTCACAATGTAGTCTTAGTTACTGGATTACAACTCTCTCTCAGTAGAAACTTATCATCATCAACAAACGGAGCGACATCAAAATCTATAAAGAAAGTAGAAGACGTTTAAGGTTTAGAAGAAACAATAGAAAATCGAAATTCAAAATCAAGGGTTACAAGAAAAATCAAATGATATAAGTTGTTGAAGTTCAGGATACTAAGACATTACAAGTTGCGAAGATCCAAGTGTTAAATTCCTTCCTGTGATGGCCATGTAAATTTTTGTCTTGTTGTATCAAAAAAAAAAAAAAAAAAAAAAAAAAAAAAAAATAAAAATGCCAATGAAAAAAATAAATAAATCTATAAGGAAGGAATCGAAGAGAAGAGTTAATTGTCAAAGTTCTACGAGGTTCAAGAGTTTATCATCAACGGTTGAAGACCGAAGAAGACGTTGTTTCTATTGAGCACTATGAGAGAGTCGAAGAAAGATACATTTGGTTGCTTTGTTAGTCCGCTTTCAACTGCACAAGATCTTTCTATCACCGGTTTAACTCATCACACGTAATTAGTCCAAATTGCAGCGTATGTCCCTCTCATCTTTTTCTCTCTCCTAATCTTATCCAAATTGTAAATCAATGCGGACGCATCTTACAATGTTTATCTAGTCAGTGTAATGGATATCTCTTTATCTAGCAAAGTGTTGTGGATGTGTCTCCCCTTTTCTTCAATCGATCTTTAGAGATGACACCATTAATTTCTCCTGGCATTCTAGTCACTTGGAGATAGGTTGAGAATATGTATGTCCTCATAGCTCTTTGGATACTTGTGACCAATTAGAAGTCATGGTTTTGTGGGTACACCTCTTACGTAAACCCTCCGGAGACAACACTCCGCCACTAGGGCCACCTAGGGGTTCAAATGATTTTTATTTTCTAGAATAAATTTGCTCGAGGACTAGCAAATAATAAGTTTGGGGGTATTTGATAGACGCATTTTTGTGTCTAATTTGTCCTCAATGTTTCTATTGTTAGAACTCGATTTTTGTCCTTATTATGGTGTTTTGTGTGTTTGTAGGTATTTTTGGAAATAAAGATTTTGGAAAATTCGGCTCGAAAAGTTGCTCGGTACACCCCTGAGGACATTTGATATTCGGACTCCCACTTTGGATAAGGGGTAACCCAATTACTAAGGGGCACCTCACACTGCTATTCGCACCCCCGGTTTGGTTAGGGGGACACCATCTTCAACATTTCAAATTTTGGTTTTGGCGGGAAAATATTCACATCACGAGAATAGATTTTTGTTTGGATTTTGGAAGTTTTAAGGAGATTCAATGGTCAAATGAGTTTTAGGGATGACTTGAATATGATTAACAAGAACTATTTAGTCGTTCGAATCAACGAAATTTGGCTGGATAATCACGTTGAAGAAAACTCGGTTGAAGTATCTCGCGGAAGAAATTTGGATGGAAGAAGCGTGTGGAAGATTTCAGCTCACTCTGTCACAATATTCGAGGTGTTTGGAGGAGATTAGTGTGTGTCAGCTACAAAAGAGGTGTGCGAATAAAAAGAATAAAAGGAATTATCCCCGTAATATGTAAAGAAAATAATATTGAAGATTTTTGGCATTTACTCGAAGATTTGATGACCCTGTTGAGTATAAAAAGATGGTCTGAGGTCATAAAAGGGAAGGGAGAGATTTGGGAGAGTTTGGAACGTCACAATCAAAAAATCGAGTTCCAAGAGAACACCATTGCTGCTGCTGCTGAACACAAGAACACGAAGAACATTAGGGTTCTACAGCAACGAACTTCTTTGTGGGTCGCAATACGGAGGCAACAAAGGCATTTCATCTTTATCATTTTTTGTAACAGTGTTTGCAACAACTATAAACGTTGCAAACACCCGATTTTCAATATTTATTCCATTTTCGCCTCTTGTAAACACTTTTTGAGCAATGAAAAATTCCTTTGAGCGTGTTTCCAACATGAGGAGCTAAACCTAATCTCCGGGGCGAGGGAGGAAGCCATTCTTCCAAAAGTTATGTGGTAAAATTTATTTATGCAATTCTTTTATGATTATTTGCACCGAATGAAAATTGAGTAAATGATTTTTATTAATTAGTTGTGTTTTCTCTTGATGAAGTATGCTTAGTTTAGGACTTTTGATACTTCATGCTTGCGATTAACAATTAATGTTTTGAAAATCAAATTTAGGCAATGATTAGAATCTCAGTTTCTTTTGATTGGACTTATATTGTCTAGAATTGCATGATAAACTTTAACATTAAATCACATGAATTTTGGTAAATGGTAAAATCCTAAACCCCGGTCTCTCCATAATTTTCACAAAACTTTATATTGAGTTTGTTATATTTTTGCTTTAAAAATTAAGTCTAAAAATCTGCTTTCACAAGTCTCAACGAACCTATTACTACAACATCATTGAAAATAACCATCATGCACCTATCACGGTGGAGCCAAAACAATGATCCGCCTATATGGATACACTCTCCGATATATTGTATGGAATTCCAATATTCCTCCAACCATTGACGTCGCCAAGAGTGTACACCAGAGACGATTAGGCCTTAATTCTAATTCCAAGATGTTGTGTATTGTGACCACTACCTTATACACATTGTTAGAATAATCATTACCAATTCCACTTGTAATGCCAATGGGAAAATCTTTCTCCTTTGCACCGCATCTTGGATGATTAACGTATTCTCCGGTAATGTGATTACGTACAAACATAGGATACGTCAACAAAGAGAAGGGGCACGTCCCCGAATTCCCGACGATCGTACATGAAACAAAACAAACCAAACTCGTTACCACGAACCAATTGGATAGAGGAAGTAGTAGTAATCATTGTTATCTTGAACCCTAGAATCCCTAATAGCTTGCAAGCGATTTCTTGTAAAAGCGGTCAAACGGTCACGGTCATGACCAATATGATTGTTCTCATAATCATATGTTTCGTCGAAATACTGGAATCTGAAGTTTCCTTTCTCAATCAAAAAACCTGACACTGGAGTAACGATGCTTTTGGTATTATGATGATCCAATAAGTTATCAACATCAAGTTGTTGCTCCTCAAGTAGTACTCGTAATTGGTGAAGATAGTGATTATTGCCAAAGTTAGTATTACGTACCGAGTCCGCAAGCCATGCATACTGCATGCACCGTAAAATCGAATCGACAAAATCGACACGATGTTTCGATTACTAACTCCTCATGGAGATTCTCCATTGTTATGGAGTTGTACGGCGATCTATTTATCTCTCTCCTTGGAAAAGTAATGTTTACCTTCACACACATATATATATTGTTTATAGCAGTCCACACCCCCTAGGATTCACGGCTCAGATTAGTAGACTACGAAAATCAACCGCCTAAATTCTTTGAATGGAGGATTAGCTTCCACATTATACGGACACTTAACAGTCTTGGTTGATAAAATTCCACAACAAACTATATATTTATAGAGAACAGAAAAATAGAGTCATAAGACTCTTAACTCATTAGCAAATAAGGAAACTAGTCCTAACACAACTAGAATCCTAATCGGTGTCCAACATCCCCATCCTCCTGGAAAACCCAACTTGACTCGCAAGACAAAAGTAATTAGAATTTTGAAGGAAAAACTGTTGCCAGGCAAAAATCCAAGTTCCTAAAATTAAATAATACTACATTATAGTTCCAGTGCAACCGTGAAAGATTACGGGCATAACATAAGGGTAGCTAAATTTTTGTTAAAGTCTAAGGGTATCCAACTTAAAACTAATTAGCAATGAGTGGAGCGACCCTTCCTTATTATATTTAAGTTAATTATAAGAAATCTAGCGACATCAGATTATTTTCCATTCACAATTTTATATATTAAAATAAGGTCAAAAGGATTCCAAGGAATACAAGCTATAATACATTTTTACAATATAGTTTTAGATATAACCTCCTTCTAAGTTACCGCTAGATTTGTACCCCACGCACCAGACATTTTTTCATCTGGCCATATTTTTGATTTGGTATGTGTGGGATGCATTTTTGATTTGTCTCGATGAATTAAATAGGTGCAAAAAAAAAAAAACAAAAAGAAATATGTGCGCTTTATTTATTTTTCCTTTTATTTTCCGAAAAAGTGTGAAATATGTGTGTGTTTGTTTTCCCTTAATGTATTAATTTGGCAAGACGAATCATAATATGGTAGGTAATCGATTTCCGGATTGAATTTGGACTTCCATAAATTTCAAACACAGTAAGTTAAGGTTTTTCTTTTTTGAGTTTATAATTTTTAAACCAATCATAATATGGTAGGTAATCAACTCATTCATCTGCAATTTCTTGTTCAAAACTTCTCCAACACCAGCACCAAGAACCCGCAATCTCACTGCATCTAAATCGCCAAACCCTAGATGTCAATTCTTCTGCACAACTTGTCACCAATATCTCAAAACCTAATTGGACAAAACCCAATCACCAAACCCTAGATGTCAATTCATCTGGCGCGCCATCGATTCAGATTGGTCATAAAATATAGATTGAAACCCTAATTTCTACTTTCTCTATCTCGCTTTGTACAAGACAAGCGAGATATTAATAAAAGAGAAGGAGGAGATAAAATGGAAAAGAAGAGAAGAAAAAGAGGTTTGATCGAGAGATTGATGGAAGAAACTGAGAAGGTAAAGAGGATCTCTTTTTTGCCTCTCTGGATTGAGATTTTCGACGGAAGAAAAAGGAAATGAAAGATAGGACTTAGGGTTAGATAGAAATTTTATGATTGAGACACATCTTGAGAATAAAATGAAGGGTAGAGATATTAGTTTAGGCATAACCAGGTGCAAATGAAACCTTGGTGTGAATGGCACGCGCACATTCTAAAGGTGTTACCACCATGGTGTGACCAAGCGTGTGGTAAGCACGCGTAAAAAAAAAAAATAACGGCTTAGCCTTGTTATGAATTTTTTGTAACGACCATTTGTAACGGGAAATTCGTAACGGCTCATAAGCCGTTACGAATTGCTGTTACGAATCCAGAAATTTGGTGTGTGGGTACTGGAATTACTCACACTAGCTTTCCAAAATTCGGTTGACTAGGTACTAGGATCGGTTTCAAGGATCGATTAGTCACACTTGCTGCACCTCTTACAAGGATCGATTCCTCACTTGTGATCGGTTGCACCTCTTACTAGGATGGGTTCCCCTTTGCCTAGAGTTGGTCATACAAATTACAAAAAATCGATCATACCATCTCTCGGTGATTACTTAAGATCGGCTTCACTAATAAAAGTCATAACAATACAAAAGTCGGCCTTGTGAATAGTTTTACCAAGAACATAAACAAGTCATGAGCGGTTATACTAATCACACATATTGGTAGTTCAAAAGATATGCAATGAACAACAATACCAATAAGCCTAGCGGTTTCCCTTTCGATTCAAAAAACAAGTTTATGAATTTACTTTATTTAAACGAATGTAAAAACATTGTTTTCTAGGATGAAATCTTCACCTCATACCCATACATAATCACAATAACATTCAAATGATTATGTCGATGTCTTATATACGAAGTTCAAAAGATAAGCGTTATACTTCGTATTGTATTCCTTAATACTACGTCTAACTAGAGTATAATTATTCATGCTTCATGATTATGTTTTCAATATGCACGACTTGAAAGATACGTTAGGGAATGAAATAGTTCATGTCAAATATTACTAACCTCAAGTGGAAGGATGTTGTCGTCGTTATAGCTCCATAGTTCTTCACTTCTTCAAGTATTCACGTAATACTTGTAATGTCTGGATATCATAATACTTTCAAGCTAACTTATACGAAGTTGAAACTAGTACATTATAAGGAGACTTTTTAAATGAGTTTTGGTTCACTAAAATATGACAACCAAACTTGACATACCAACGCTTGGTGGGTTCAACCGAGCTATGCTCTAACAAATCACTTTCGGTAAGAGGACTTATAGGTGGATAATTTAAAGATTGTGGTGTATTTGGGTACCCTCGTCTTTTCAGTTACGTAATCAACGGCCGACGCATAAGGAAAAACAAACTTCGATGGGAAGATATTTGTACCATGTGTAAAATAAACGGAAAGCCCGCCATTCAAAGCCTGTTTTGCTCGTGAAGGAAAATTCCAGAAGTTTCCATAATTCTTGTTGCCCAAGTTTCTGCTTGCATATCAAGTTTACATCAATATTAGGGTTAGATAAACTATATAGATACATTGTATCTTAAACCTTGAGGGAGATGGTATCCTAGGTTAGCTAACCATAATTGTAAGCCTCATATCAATACAATATCTCCTCTACGGGATTCCTCTGTGGTCGTAGGCATCACTCGGAGAACCACGTTAAATTCTTGTCTTCTTATTTATTTTCTATCATCTTCTAGCCATAATTTACTTAATCATCATCAAATCAATCGTGTTTAGTGGCTAGAAGTAATTTTAGGTACAAACAATTTCTTAAGATTTGTCTTGGATAAAAATATTACCTTCTAGTTTCTTTAGATGTTTATGTGAATCTTAATGGTATTATATTTCTAGTTGTTCACTTGATTACAATGAAGTTGATCATACTATTGTCCGTTTCTTTGTTTACACTGACCGAGTTTGAGTATGTATTGGTACGAGTTTGAATTTTATGTTCACCTAGTACACCGGCAAGTTCTTGTTAATTTGGACCATAAAGAAGATCTAGTGGCATGTTGTTTTCCTCCATGCTACATATTATTGGATTAGATGATAGCGATAAACTGAGGCTTCACATGATTTTCTCATTGTTCATAAATTCCAAAAATGAGTGCAAAATTTATAGATGTTCTATTACAGTAAGTCAGTAAGGCTTTGACATACATTTTTATCTTACTTTTTGAATGTGTATGATTGTGTGCTTCTTTAAGGTAGCCTATGATTCGTGGAGGCATATTGACTCTATCTTTTAGATATAGAATCCCTCTATCTAGCATATGCGTGTTGGATCATGTCATGCTCGTTGGTTGATACATTTAATTTTTTTTTTAATTTTTAAATGCTTTATCTAATGGTTCAAAAGCATGTCCAAATTAGCTTTGTTTCCCATTTTCAATTCATGCGATATTTGGATGAAACCCATGTTTCTTGTTGTTAGATTGACGTCGCTTTCAAATCACTAATTGCGTACGAATTTTTTTAATGTTTCTTTCATCGTTTTTTTATCTTTTTGGCTCATGTTCATGTTGAGTGATATTCTGATTGTTTTTGATTGATAGTTCTTGGGTAATCCTACAGTTACAAAAATTAACTTGATGGAAAATATAATTGTGCTTTTACCTAATGCTATAAGTATGTGTCTGTTTTAGAAGAGGTTTTCTTGAATTGTAAGTCATTATAGCAATGTTAAATATGAGTTGTTACATTGTGTATTGGACATGTGATGTGAATTGTTTTTGTTACGTTTCATGTGACTCCAAATAAAACTCCCTATATTTTATTTTCATTGGGATTTAATTTCTTAATGGTTTTTTCTTGTTTTTTTTTTTTTTTTGGTAATTTACCTTTATTTGAAGGAGCAGAGATATAAATATGTCGGTCTTCAATTTGTGAGGCACCTTCAGGGAATAAAGTTGATTCAATAAGACATTATAAACATGGGTATTCAGATTTGCACTTGTATTTGAATAAAATTAGAACCTATTGGCTAGACCTTGCATTGGTGCAAATTTAGGATTTTTTTTTTCCTGAGTTTGAAGCCAAGTGTGTAATTGATGAATTCTATATTTCAGTATATGAATCCGGGTTCCATTCATTGTAATTTGAACTTCATCTCAGTTTCAATTAGATTCATTTCGACCAGATCGATTAAAGTGCGAGGGCATTCACCGATAATAAAAAATCATATATATGACCAATTTAATTGATATGTACCCCTTACCTCTAAAATCAGTCGTTCAATGAAGTTATTCTGAGACCCACGACTTCTAGTCGTACAAAAATAAAACGCTTTATAAGCGACCTCATTAGAAACCGTTAAAACGGGTCATTTAACTCGTATGTATGACTTGTCCTGGAGGTCGCAGATTTCTATTTTCTAGTAGTGATTACATATTATTCTGACTTTTATTAGCTTTTTATTGAGATAATCCTCGAGTTTTTTCTTAGTTGTTTTTGAGTTTTTGGTTCTTTGGCGACGTCAAACTAAGATCATCCACCAAATATTAATTTTTTTCGATGTTTGTTTTTTTTGGTTTCTGGATTTTTCGATTTCTGTTTTTCTTTTGTCAATCTGTAGTAGGTTTGATTATGATTCTGTCGCGACAAACTCCTATGGTCGGAGCCTGGAGAGCAAAAAATAAGAGAGATTTTGAATGAACCCTGATTTTGGGCATACCAAAATCTTTCTAGGCATACTCAATAAAGACAAAAAGGGTTACAAAATCAGATATTCCCTTAACCCAAAATTTTTTAAATGGCAAATCTACCCTTTACGTATTAGGGTTAGTAATCTGGATTAGTGATTAAATATTTTGTTTAGTGATTAAGATAATTTTCAAAATTTATAAAGGTTGTTTAGATGAAAAATTTTGGGGAAAAAAATAATCAAAGTTTTGGTTAAGAAGGAGAGAAAGAGAAGGAGAAAGTGAACAAATTTTAATTCTTGATTCAATGGAGGATGAGCAGGGTCATAATTCATATAAAAAACCTAGGAAAATACATATCAACTACAACAATTATTCCCAAATGCCTGATTTCTTAGATTATGAGAATGATTTTACACAAACTCAAACTCAAGATGATAATTTTTATGAGCCAAATCCAGATGATGAATACATAGATGAGGAACCCAATGCTTCTAACACACATGTACACTTATATTTTATGTTTAATCTCACTTTTGTAGCTTGAAATAATCAAAAATTGTATTTTTCATCATGGTTCTACGAACAGGGACTATGTTCGGCTTAAAAATATAAGTCGAACCCACTAAATTGATGAATAGTTCGGCTAGCTGAATTTGTTAAAGTTATACGTCGAACCTTCATTTTCCAACTTCCAACCTATTTGCAAGATCCTAGTTCGGCTTATATTAAAGTCTAATAACAAGCCGAACCTATTTCTAAGAGTTAGGTTCTTTTCACTCTAAATATCGTATCAGCCGAACTATATATTTTTCAAGTTCAGCTCATATTCAAAAAATCACATCAGCCGAACATGATACTGATTTTCCATGAAACACTTAAATTCATACACATTTAGGGGTTAGGCTTTTTATTACATATGTTTTCTATTGTGCAGCCTTTTCATAGGATGAACCAAACAAAAAAAGTGGAAATTACTAAAAGTGTTAAGAAAGTGAAGTCTAATGATGGAGAATATCAAGGTCCATATTAAACTCATTAAAATCAATGAGAATCTATCTTCAACTTCAAGAGAATGAAAATACAAACACAATGCAAAAAGAATGAGGTCATTACGACATCAGACGAAAAAGTTATGGCCAAAACAAGATCGAAAAACTTAAGTGTGCAAAGAGAAGGTTCGGCTGATAACTCAACAACACGAGCTAGCCGAACCTAGAGCATGCAAATCAATATTTTCAAAGTGCTTACAGAGAGAGGTTCGGCTTGAAAGTGATCTAATCGAGTCATCCGAACCTCGACAACCACACGGGTAAATTTCACTTCGAGTTGGTACGGGAAGGTTTGCATGGTATTAGCGAACCCGACACTATTCTGACATATTTAATACACATTTTGGGGTTCGGATAAAAATTGACATTTACGGTTTAACCGAACTGTTCATAGACACTTTCGAGTGAAATTTCAAGAACGCTTTGGCTCAAAACTCAACTCAATTATCACCAAACCACCCATGTAACCATCAAAAACCGTAAGTTTTTAGCAATTTAACCCATTCAATCCATGAAAAACAACAATCAAAGATTGGGTTTGTAGAAATACCTTCTTATCCCGATTTGGTATTTGGAGCTTCAAATGGTTGAATTTACGATTCAATTTCTGGTTCAATTGTAGTTTTTACACCTTAATCTTCATTTGGTTCTTCTTCTTTAATTCATGGATTGGAAGAGGATTTAGAACACCTGACGTTTGCTTTTTTCTTTGTAATATCCATTATATAGTTCAATTTAACCGATGATCGAATTTTCACGAATCGATTATTAATTACGGCGATGAAAAAAATCTCGGAGAAAAGGAAGGTGGTTTGGATGGAGGAAGAAGAAGAGATGTTTAGGATACTTTATTTTTGATTTTAGGTTCAAGGGTATATAGGTAATTGAACTACCCAATAGACACCCCTTATAAGGTCACCTAGGATGGGAAAACTATTTTGTATGCCTTAAAGTTTTTGGTATGCCTAAAAACGACCTTCTTTTGAATTAGCTCTATCCACATTGTCGCATAAAGGGCCAAATTCTGCTCGCTTCTTGCGGTCAAAAGGAAAGGGTCCATAAAAAAAAAAATCTGCTCCGTATTTATACAGAAGGTCCCATCAACAAAATTTCGCTGAAAACATTCACAACCGTAATAAACTAATAATCAAGAATCGGTTCTTGATCACTACTCTGTTCCTCATCGCCATTAAAACTGATTAGAATGCTCTGTAATTACATCAGTTCATGAAACAAGATACACTTCTCAGTCAATTTATTATTTTTTTCTACACAAATCAAATCTGGAAATCAAGTTAGCTACTTTCGTCATCACCGTAAGAAACAACAATTAAATTTCTTGATGTTCTTCTCCTCCTCCTCTGGTTACACGAGTTCAGAGATTTGTTCACAACAAAAGTAGGGTTGCAGCCATATTCGATATCAAATCGCATAGAATACAATGGAAGGTAGTACCCATCTTCCTTTTTTTAATTTCTTTTTTCTTGTCTGAACAAGATTCATAATTTGATAATGTTGATATTATTTCATCACAATCGCTGTTTTTGAATTATGTTTTTCAATCTGAAAATCAACTCTGTTCCAATTTTGATTTATCGGGTTCTTCTAAGAACAAATCTAGGTTTTAGATCTTACATGGAAAACAATTTCAAAAATCCAATCAAATTAATTTTTGTTTTTTTAGGTGTCGAAACAAAAAACATCTGTTCAAATTTCGAAATTGGTCACCAGGGTCTCATTCTGAAGAATATTTTAGAGCGTCTTCCGCTGAAGAAGATAAAAGAAGTCCAATGCGTATCCAAGCACTTCAAGTATATCACAGAGGAGTCACAGTTTAAACCTGCATGTTTCAAGGCTGACGGGCTAGTCTTGAGTGACAAAAGCGTTTCAAAAAGTTACATACCCCTTTCAGGAAGGTATCCACAACCTAAATACTTTCTAAAGTTTGAATTTGAGGTGTTACAGGTAGCTAATGGCTTATTCCTATGTCGAGATGCTGACGCCTACGGCGGAGAGTTATATATTCTTAATCCTGGCAAATGGACACGACATTTTCCTCCTTCAGTAAATGTAGCTAGGGGTGGTCATGTAAATGCAAGACAAAGTAAGTATAAAGCTCAAAAACAAAAGAAAGGAAAAAAGGAAGATAATTAATCAAAAAGACATATAGATCTTGGAAAAAGGAAGAAAATGAGTTTTTTTTTTTTTTTTGCACTTATGATATTGATGTAGAGCATTTCTTTCCGTTTTTCACTTGTTTGATATTGAATGTTGATGCAAGTCATACTGTGTTGGGAACCTGGGATCAGAGTAGAAGAAATAATCAAGAATTTTTTTTTCCAACAATGATGACAAAATAAGTAGCTTACTTGACGCTCACTTGATTTGAACCGAAAGAATTTTTTAATTGATTAAGGAAAGGTTCTTGTTTTTAGAATGAACAAATATATCAAGAACGAGTTTTCATATATGATAATCACAACGGATGTTGTGAATGTTTCGAGTAAATTTGATGACAGCTCCTTTCATTTAAAATTTTAAGTAACTTTCCTAATATTCATTGGTCAAAAAAATTTGAGCGCAACAAACGACTAGAATTTGACTCTTTTCTGCATCACTATGTACATAATTGTATAGCTATAATACGATCAATAAAGCGTATATACTTCAAAATCTCTTCCAACGATTCATTGTTGACAAAGAAAAATATGGTGTTTTATGCTTTGTGAGAGGATCAATCGGATGATTAAAAAATCGAGGCTTCATATGGGGGATTCTAATATAAAAAAGAATTGTGATCTTCATTTCTTGTGATTAGAGAAAATAAACAAAAAGATTTCAAATTGATATTGTTTTTAAATGGATTATTTGAAATTAGAGAAAATCATTTTGTTTAAAATGTTTACCAAAAAAAAAATCCATAATAACATTATATGCGAAAAAAATATTTAAACGAAAATAAAAAGAATCATATTGTACTAGGAAAATTATATGTAACAAGATTTTATCACAAATTGTGTTTTTAATAGGTGGGAAACATTTAGACAATCAAATTAGTAGTAATAAGTATAGTGAATACATTAATGAAGATAATTGAAGGCATTATCGTAGTCTTGTCTTCTTTTCTTTTTTAACTATTTTTTTTGGTAATTAATATTTATATATAGTAATAAATTTTCAACAATAGCTACTTCTTTATATTATCGTCTACAAAATTTATTTAATTAAATTGTTCAACAAGATAATTGCAATAATTGATCTTCATAAATAGATCTTCTATGTATTGTTTTCCATGATATTTACATTCTACCATTTTTCATTGTGGCCGAGCTCATGATAATCTTCAAAAGTTTTGCTTATAACTCTCATGTTTTCCTTGAATAACTAATGATGAATACTTTTGACTATTGATTTCTGTATGATATCTTCTTATGAGATTTATAAAATCTGAGAAAATCACTTTTCTAGTAAACTCTATTTTGAGAATGATACCAAATGGAGGTGAGTTCTTAATTGAACTAGCGCTTAATCAACATGTCTTTGGGGGAGTGTGTTTGTGAAATTTAGGAGAGAAAAGTCTCTTTAATCTCTTTAAGGTGAAAGAAACTAAGTTGTGAAACTTAGAGAAATCATCATTGACGATATGATAAAATTCTTAGTGTTAATTGTTTTCCTAATAACTTAATTCATGAGGAACCCAATTCTCATCACCTTTGTCATCTTTGTGACAAAGAGGGTGAGAAAAAAAAATAGTTTGCAACTAATGACATATGTCTTTTCGAAACATTATCTTAAGGGGGTTAATATGTGTGCTCATCGTCCTATCTACAAAAAATTGACATATAAAGGCTAAGTGGGAGTGAAAACTATACTACTCATTGGAATAACAAATATACGTGAAATGAAAGTTATCCATGCAAATTATGAAGGGTAGGAATATTAAAGTTATTACCTATCACCGTCAAATCTTCAATTACTTGTACCCAACGAACATATGAAGAACCATAGAAAAGAACATTGAACTTTTAAGAAATCAAGAAAGAATCATGGCGTTTGTACCGAAAGTTAAACTTGTAAAAGTCCATATGTATCCAAAAGTTTTGTCATTAAAATTGATAAAAGGGAGATATTGTTAGAGAGAATGCTCGGTTGAACCTCCACGCATTGATTTGGAAAGTATGTTGTCAAATTTAGATGCCAAAACCGTTTCTCGATTTATAACCTACTAAAATTAGCTTTGGTCTAATATTATATATATATATTAGGTAGTAAGCTCTTAGGTTCATCCAAGTTACTCGTGAAAATTAAACATTGAAGATTACATGAAGAACATCATCAAAGGTTAGTAAAAATGATAGATTTTTCTGTTATATTGTTTTTCCTTCTATCTATCAATCATAGAAAAATCAAAAACTTTAGTAAATAATCGAATTGCAAAGACGGTTCTTGTCATAGACTAAACGTTCGGCTAAAGTTTAATGAAGTTTCAATGTCAAGTTCATGTTTGTCGATTTTTTGAAACTAATATCAAGTAAATATTCTCTCATGAGTTTCGAAAGTATGGGTTCACAAATCTATTTAAGAAATTTATTTGAAATTTGAAATTTATACATATTAGATTGCGAACATATGTTTTGAGTTCACAAATAGAAAGAAATTTTACTGTACTTGGACTAGTTTGGTGGGGAGAGAAAGATTCCTGAACCCAAACTTACTTAAGTTCGCGAAACTAGTTTTTGAGTTTGCAAACATTGATTAGAAAAAATATTTTCGTCACACTTTTCTAATTGAGTTCATTATCCTAAAATCTTAGGTTCATAAATCTAAATGTACAAAACGTCCAAAAACTTGTTTCGATAATTTTTGTACTTTATGTAACACTTCGCACATTTAGCATGGTACATGCTCAAAGATGCGTCATTGGAATGAGATGAAGCATTATCTCAAGATAATTTTGCGTGCTAAGAGGAATATTGGCCAAGGGACAATATCACACCATCTTGGTGCATTACGCAGGTTACATTGGCCAAGAGATAATATCGCATTATCCTGGTGCATCACGTCAGTGGTGGCTGCCCGAGGAAAATGTTGCGCCATCATGGCGCATCACTCCTCACGGGTGACTAGCCGAGATCAATGTTGCACCATGATGGCGCTTCATTCAAGTTGGCCGTCGGAGCCAAAATGGATTTTGCACCACCATGGCGCATTACTCGGGATGCATAGCAATATGACCATGAATAGTGAAGCAAGCATGTCAACTGGTCCCCAATTTTTAGTTGTAAAAATGTCAATAAGACATATATATAGGGCGGTGGTAGTTGGTCGAAGGTGCATATATCTTAGATGCATTAGTAAGATTCAAAGCTTAGCCTAGGTAAAGCTATATGATACGAAAGTATCATTATGGTGCGTTACTTAATCGAGAGATCTTCTTGATGCTTAGGCATCATTGTTGTCACATTGAGAAACTAAGGATGCACCACCACAGTGCAAAATGAAGGAAACCCAATGATGCACATTCTTTCTTATCATTTGCAGAAGATCATTTGGCCTAAGCAGACTAGGCTATGCTTGGACTTTGGCCTTGAAATATGAGTTGGCTTTAGTTGCTTGTCTCGAAAACTTATGTATTACAATCTGTGTTTCATATATTTTTTATAGGATATGTAGGCACCCGCAATTAGTTGCGAAGATTAGTAGTCCATCATTTTGTCACTCATATCATCTAATTGGGGATATGGTTAATGTATTTTGCAACTCATATCATATGGCTCGGTATTGCGATGCAAGAGATGATTGTTTCCATGCTTGATGTGGTAGTAACATTCCTTGGATGCTCATGAGCTTGACTGATATACCCTTGGCTCGAGCAATGATAGGTGCAGAATACACCTTGATTTAATATCTATTGTTATGCTTTCTTTGTTACTTTTCGCGTGAATTATGTATTTTATGAGTGTTTTTGAGTTATTATGTACTCTGGAGTCGCACGGAGGAAAAGAAGAAGAAATCACTCAATTTGAGCAAAAAGGGCAAACACTATTTGGAGCCAACCAAAGGTTAAGGGGCTGCCAAATCGGATGGCCCTTATCTGGGACTAGGGGTTGGCTGAATCCAATTATTACAACCTTAGATCGAGAGTTTCTTTCTCTCATTCATTTACACAAGTTGAGAAACGTGAGCGGCGACTATTAGTCTATTACCGCCGAGAGATCGAAATGAAGAAGTGAGTAAAGAGAGACACAGAGTTGAATAATGAAGCTCGGATGGAGGAATTAGCAAGCTTTCTCGACGATTCTTTGCCATCGAAGGTTGATTGGAGAAGAAATGGAATCGAATTCTGTCTCGTCACCGCAATTGAAGAATAAAGTAACGAGTTGGTGGTGATTCCAAAAATTCATGGGGTTTTGTTGTCGAAATTTAGGGTTTTTGCTACCATTAATAACAAATGGTGAATCGAGGGTTTGTTGTTAACAGAGAAGAAGATTTGAGGATTTCCAGCTGTGTTCAAATAACTGAGAAGAAAAGATGTTGGAGCTGTAGAATTGGCCGAGTGGGTTTGATTTGGTTTTGAAATTGGCAGTAATATTCTTGATGATTTCAGAAGCCAAGGATGGGTACAGTTCAGTTGGGGTTTAGTTTCTGCTATTGGGTCCGACAAAGAATAATCACAGGTAATTGAGCTCGCTTCCATGGAATAAATGGGTTTGTGTATGAAGAATTCAACTCTGATTTTGGTGGATGATTGAAAACGAATTGAAGATGGGTTCAATTGTTCTGGTCGATGGAAGATGTTTATTATTGAACAACTAGGCTTGTGAGTTCAGGGAAGGATGCAGTTGCATGTGGAAGCGAGAGAAGGATCAGAATGAGGCAGAAATATGGGGTTGGTTCTCATCTATGACTAGATGGAACTGTGACTAGAATGTATAGGTTTACAGGGTCCTTGTGGAATTATGTAGCTGCAGTTAAGTCTGTTATTGAACCTAACTTGTAGGTGATCGAGTTACAGGACTGATGGATATGAGTGTTTGATTATTCTTTGTTGGTCGATGTAGGGATGTTATGAAATTTGAATTGAAATGCTTTGATGATGGTTAGGGTGACTGATTTATGGGTTTGCGATGATGGAAGAATGGTGGCTAGAGCTGAAAAATTTGATGTTGATGTAAAGGCAATAGAACTCAAGTGAAAGAATGGGTATTTTAGAAGCTGTCAAGGAGGAATTGTTGCTGACGTTCAAATTGCAGGTAAACATGAGAAGGTGAAGACTCAGGTGAAGAAGCAAGAACTGGAGATGGTAGGTGATAGGCAATGAGCTGAGGTTGTGATGCATTGTGCAAGTGATGTTGCTGGACTAGGATTGTGACTTCAGGAATGGGTTGAATATGGCTGTGCCTGAGATGAATAAGGGTCGCATTGTATGGAGCTAAATGGAGTGGTATTTGGCAGAAGTGGAGAATGGTACATAGATGAAGTAGAGGTGGAACTGGAAGTACTGGAATTGCTGGAATGGAACCACAGGAGATGATTGTTGTTGTGAGCTAATGGGTTTGAGGCACTGGTGGTGATTCGGAATGATACAGTGACTGATGCTGCAGATGAGAAGCTGAGGCTTTTATAGATGAATGTTTATGATGAAAGAAGTTGCAGTAATAGTGATGAATAGGTGCAGGCAATTGCAGGACTGGATTATGAAGCTGCAGGTGATAATTAAACTTTGGTGGAGTTTGAACTGGGGGTCTGAGATGATGGTGTTGTGATGTTGTTGCAGTGCACTAGGTGGTTGGTTCTGGTTGCAGTTGAGCATAGAGTTTGAACAAGGAAGTTAAGGAATTACAGGGAAAGAATGATGCTATGTTGGTAGGACCTCTAGCTAATACAGTCAACAAAGAGATAGGGAATGGTCATGAGCTGCAGTTGGAGATGAGTTTGGAGCTACTACAACAATGGAATTGAAGCCCTGCAATAGATCTATGATAGGAAAATGCTTGCAGGGGAGATGGCCGGCAGTTGGAGGAAGTAATCTAACTAAGAAAATAGGCTGTCAGTTCCACACAAGACTGACAAGCCAAATACTAAAAGGTCCTTGTGGACTTGGAGTGTTTACTGGGATTAATTCATGGGTCGGTTGAGGAAGGAATTTTGGCAGATGGGCATGACCTAAGTTCAGAGATGGATGGAGAATGAAAAGAGTATAAAAAGGAACTTCTCCCTATCATAAAGAAATCATCTCTTCTTATACTTTTTTTTCTAGGGTTTAGAACATGAAAGATTTTCTTTTTCTTCTTGTTATGAACTCCATAAGCATGAGCTAGATATTTTATTATTGGTTAAAGATGTAGTTGGATTTTGAAAACAAGTTATGATTTTTATGAATTAGTTTTTTCTCAAAATCATCATTCACTTTCTATGGTTTATAATAATTGCACGATTGACGTATTGCAATACGGATGAATGTTTGTTTAGTTAAGTATAGAATTGATTGAACATACATCCACATCTGTAGCTATTTTAGGGTTCATCATCAAGCGATAACCTTGAAAACGAGTAACATGATATGATTACGGTTTGTAGTGATACATCCTTGTAATCATATGTAGAAATTGACCTTTGTATGATAATTGCATTGATTAGCCTATTTCTGAAACTTAATGCTCCTAGGAATTGAACTTAATTAGCGCAAGGAGTTAGGTTATTCTTTAGGTAAAATTCACATACGCAGCTCTAATGTGTGTGTTGATGAACTTAGGAAATTTACAGAGTATTCTTGCAATAAGGTATTCTAGGGCTTTTGATGATAGCGAGATTAAATACGAATTATATTCATATATTCAAAAACTTGTTTACAATTAAGATGAAACCTTTACCAAATATTTCACATCCTTGATTTACGTGTTCATTTTTTATTGTTTTGCTTTTATTTTATTTTCGTTTATAAAAATCAGAAAATCCCCCCTTGTTACTTATAAGAGACCATAACATATTGACAACCCAAGACCTCTCTGTGGGAACGATCCTTTCTTGACCTTGCTTCATAATATATTTTGAGTAGTAAGAAAGTGTAATTATTTTTGATGCCTACGACAGCGATCAAGCAAGATCGGTGCATATCACTCAATGCCAAAGCGAAGTAAGGAAGCGGAACTAAGCTCACTAGTGGAAAATGAATTTATTAAGTCTGTTATGGAATCACAGATACGACTTCCGAAGATAATCTTTATGAAACGGTCTTCCAAAGATAGACGTTTTGTGGTAAAAACAAAAGATTTCTCGTGGAAGTCATAATATTTGGGGGTAATTTAGGAAAAACAAAAATTTCCACGTGTACTCCGATTAAGTCTGCGGGAGAAACTAGTTTATGTGGTCCCTCTTTTTTGTGGTCTCGCTTCTTCTTTCATTTCTCTCGCGTTTCTCTCGTCGTTCTTTTTTTTTTCTCTTTCTACTTCTCCATCTTCATCTCCTCCATGAAACAAATCTGAAAACCTCTCCTTCCAAAAACCCCTTCTTCTAAAAAATCGAAAAATATCCAAATGATTTCCTTTCTATGTCTCCTAAACCTAACCCCTTTCTCCATATTCTTTATTATCTCCTCCACAAAATCTAAATTCACTAACAAATCCAAATTCAACAATTTCTTTCTCAACATCAAAATGAAAACCCTAGTTTTTGAATTGTATTCATCATAATTAAATAAAACACCTTACTTCATCTTCTCACCATCTCTTAAAAAACACTAAATTTTCCAATTTCAAAACCCTCATAGTCCTTCACTTCACCAGATCTATTCGAGGTCAAGTTTCAATGTTTGCAGATGAAAGAGAAGATATTTATGATGCCAATTTTCTTCTTTATGAGGTAAAAAACTGCAAAGGTTTTGTTAGTTTCTATTTTTTCTTCAATTTTGATTTTTTTTTGTTTTCTGATGATGATTGATTAGTTGATGTATTTTATATACACATCTTAATCTTATGCTTTGTTTTAGATCTATTCTTTGATGTTGATTTTATTTCTGAAACGCTTTTTGTGTTTTTGTTTCCAGCGATTCAAATATTGTAATGGACAGTAAATGCAATCAAGAAGTTTGGGGTTTAGGGTGTTGAGTTTTAGAGTTTTTTTTTTTTTAATTGTTGATTTTTCTTTTAATTGTATGTGGTTTTAGCCCTTTAAATTAATTTTGTTGTATGAAATAGGATTTGATATGAATCTTGATAGTGGAATTTTTGGTGTTTGATGTAAGTAAGGTAGTTTATGTAAGTACTAATTTCTCGATAGATGTTTTTGTTTTTGATGGTTACTAGAAATGTCCGCACAATGTCTGCTAGGATTGAAAGTCTTATGTGATTCTGATATTATATTGAGTAATTTGATATGATATATATGGTGATAGCATGGTGCGAATGGTGTTTTAATGGGTAGTATATGGTTTTTAGTTTGTTTCTTACTGAATTTGTTTTATGTTGAAGGATTACAAGTCTAATGGAAAAGGTTCCGTCGCAACCGTAATTGGATTTGTAGACCAGGGAATTGGGAAAGTTTTCATATGCAAAAGTGGCCCGAGCACACCCAAAGGTTAGTGTAACTGCAATTAGAGGACACTATTAAATAATTATGAGCTTCAAATATCCTTTCCAAATTGTTTACATTTTCCGTACTTGCCAATTTATATTTATGCAGACTGTACACGTTCATGGCTTTGCTGTTACATCATGTCCTCTGCCGACATCCTCTGATATGTCAAGTTGTTTATGTGTTAGTGACGAAACCCTTCGTGACAGTGCTCAAGCTTGTCCCAATCTTCATCTTCTCAATGCATCCTATTGTCACAACATCTCTCTTGAGGTTTGTACTTCCCTTTTATGTCTTTGTTATTATGTCAATTGAAATTTTCTCTCGCCGCGTGTATAATGTATATTTATGTTTTATGTTTGCTGTCTTGTGTATGAAGTATGTAATAATGCCAATGTTGACCGTTCTGAAGCTTGTTAGTTGCGGGGTATAACTTTGGCTTTGATGATACTATAGCGTTTAATTCTTTGGGTAGGTGTTGGAACTTTATAATTGTGAATTATTGGCATAAGTGTCACTATACCTACCTCACTTGCATATTGTCGACTAGTGCATTGCACGAAAGTAAGATACTTATTTCCATTTTCGCCATGCTAGATGTTCGTTTCCGTTTCCTTTCCTGAACATCCATGTTTTTTCTTAAGGTTTGCTGATTTGAGTTTAGGCACACCTCTCTCGATTTCATCTATTACATCGAAATCACTCCATGTTCTGTCCGAGTGAAAGCTACCATATGGATTCTCATAGGTAAAAGTTAGAGAAAGTTCGGGGCTCGAAGTTGTGATTTTCGGTTTGTCAGCAGAAATTCGTGTTGCAAAAGAAGGAACCAAGAAGACTTTGGTGTTGAAATGCAATTATTTTCCAGTAAAACCGACCTTACTGATTGCGGTCATGTCATCGTCCCTCGACTACTGCGAGGTCTCGTGAACTAACATATAATTATCTTGACATGCATACTGGTTGATGTTTTGGTACTTGCTGAACATTAACGGCAGCAAAATTCAGTTGTACATCCCTAGTTTCTCGTTCATCTATACATCCCTAGTTTCTCTTTCTCCGTGTGTCCTCCTTCAACGAAGTGTATTATGTATTCATATCGCTTATGCGCTCTCGTTTTTCAATTACAATCTACTAATAGACCCGATTTTTTCTATTTTTTGGCTACTTTAGGTTGGTATTCGGTCTCTAAATTTGGTGTATATCCTAATTAGAGGCACTTGACATACACATATGATGGTGCTTTGCTAGAATTGAAGGGGTGTGGTGTTCTATCCGAAGCATCCATTCTTGTCCCCATTTAATAACGCTACATTCTTCTTTTCGTGGGTAATGCTCTTTCTTTTCTCTTCATTTATTTTTGTTATTTCATTAAGGTGCTGCGCTCAATCTAATATCTGTAATTCGGCCGCTAACTGAAAGATGATTGCTTGTCTTCTCCAAACATGATTTTGATGTCCTGCCGAACTATTGGTCATGATGGGCGCTCCTCTATGTTGGATATCACATTTGACGTTCCTTGGTTTATCATATACTCTCTCGTTGAACTTGCAACCTGTTTTTGATTCATGCTTGCAATTGATGGTAGCTTTGAATGTTGATCTCTTCCCCGTGTCTTTGGTAAACGAAGGCATAGATGGTGTAGTCTTGCCTTTAACTTCGTGTTTAAGCTTTGTGGTAGTTAAGCTTGTAATATAAATATAAATGTTAGCATTTGAAGTTGTCGGATTTGGAACTTCAGTATTTTTGATGCTTAAAGTTGTAAACTGTTAGCAGTTTTTAATACAAATTTAGTTTTAAATTTATTATCAATTTAATATTTTAATTAATGCAGTTTTGAAGTAACAATTTTGATTCAGCTGAATCATTTTCACTTTTTTTAATAAAATATATTCAATATAAACGTCTCCCTCTAACAGCTGTACCAACATGACTACTCAAGGTAGTCATTTTTGAAAAGATTCAAGTGCTCCCAAGAACATTCGTTTTGGGAAATAAGACTACAATATTGGGGCTCCCGTAAGAAGTCCTTTTTAGTGATTGTAAGGCTATTTCTGGCAGACTTTTTTTTTTTGATTTTCCACTAGTGGCTTGCAATGGTCTATGCACAATTCCAGGGCATACATTACGCTTGGACGGTACTCTAAATTCAGTGATGCATTCCAAGATGCATCAGCACTAGCCTTTCATGTATTACAACCTTCACAGAACAATAGTAAGATGGAATGATGAAAAACTAAGTATGGAAATACACTTAAGGTGAGGTGAAGGTTGCAGGGGTGTAGCTGAAGTTGGAGTTACAGTAGATGGTGATATTTGAGGTTGAGTAACTGGTGATGCTAGCAAGAAGAATCAGATGAGAATTGGGTTCGAGATGATGAACATCTGGTGGAGTTTTAAGAATGGTCGAACCAGAGAAAAAGAAACTAATGATGCTGCCATGTCTTGTAGTCTGTTGAAGTTCGAATTGAAGATAATGAATGATTGAAGATTCATAGAAAATCAGCAAAATCGAAAGCCGATTAAGGAATGTTCTTAAAAGGGATAATGATTATAGAAGTGCTAGAACTATAATTTCTTCTATTTTTGTTACTCATACAGAAAGAAGGCTTCACCAATTGAGGTTTGATGATCGTGATTACGAGAAGAAGCCCGATGATGATTCACCTATCGTTACCGATCGTAATTTGGGTGAGAGGAGTTATTCTATGGTTAATGTTATGTGTAAATATAGACCTAAGTTATTTTTCGACATCGTATATGGAGTATGTTGTCTTCCACTGCGCAATTGATACAACATGAAACCTAGCTCAACAGGTAATTTGATAATTCAAGTTCTTTGATTCAAGTTTCAAAGAGTTGGGTGCCTTTTATATATATTTCAATGGATCTAATGGAGTTTCAGACAATTTTGTCGATCAATTCTCTTGTGATCCTGAGTTAGATCATCATTTAATGACATTGATGGTTTTGGATTCTGATGAAGTGGAGTATAGCTTGACTTGAACTGTTTGCTTGGTAACGCTTTGCTTTTCATTCATTATGGGGATGGTTAACTAATCGGATATCGGATATGCTTATGCCAATTTTTGGTTTTTTGTTTGTAGGAGATTGCTTTTAATCCTTAGGCTTTGAGTTGCGGCCATATTTTCGAGAATCATGTGCTTGACTCGATATTCGACCAAGCTAGGAAATTGGGAGGATGAAAGGATCTAATGAACACCTTCACCAACTTCTTCTAGCTCAAGGAGTTTTGCAGACAAAGTGTCGACTACCGTCTAGGGAACCATTAACACCAAAGATCTAATCCTACTCCACGACCCACAAGAATCTACCAATCATGATATCGTTTTTTATAATAATGGGTTCACAAGGATGATGGTCCTTTTAGGAGGTTAGGTGACCACGAAAATGCACCTTTTTTGGAGGTAATATCAACTTGAACTCTAATACTTTAAATTTGTTTGATGGCATATGATCTATGTACTTTTTCCGTGGATCCTGTATTTTGAAGTCTGAATCTAGTATTCAGCATCATTTATTACTATGATGTTAGTTCTATAACTGAATAGTACGTGGTTGGGAGTTTCTTTTTTCATCTATTACTTAAGTGACTGTACCAATTGTAAATATGTTTCTTTTAGCAGTAATGGGCATATGAAAAGACATTGTTAAACTTAAACATATGATAAGACCGATTTCACTTTCTTGTTCACGTCACATGATTGATGGATCCGACAAGGGTATATTCTGCTTAGACTACAACGACCACGGTTCAACCAAATCGTATATTTCGCCACGTATTTCATTATGGAGCTAGTTTGCTCATGGTCAATATGTTTCTCGAGAAACTTAAAGTTAAATTTCTATTAAACATCTCGTCGACTCCATGCCATGCTGAAATTCCAATTTACAAGATTGTAGACTTCACTAATTGCTCTTGCTTGCAAACTGAGGCATTTCGGATAGAATTGAAGTGTTAAATCTGGCCCCAAGTAGTGGTGATGATCAAGCAATTTTCTAGTTGAATTGAGTTATTGTTCTTCAATTGTAAACTATTATATTACTCTTTACTTGCCTATAATAGATAATCCATGTTAGTGTTGCCCTTCAACTTGAAGTATATCTACTTATATTTTTGTTTCTTGATACAATGCAGAGCATCAAGAAATCTGAGTGCCCAAAAGAACTCGAACCAGCATATAGGAGGTCCTCAGTTCATGTTAATCTTATAAGGAGAGAAGGAAATGGCCCTGTTTGTCTTAGTTCTACTCTTTAAGGACGTTATTCCCGTCTTCTTCTTTTTTGTCGTGGTTCTCCCATGTTTGATTGCTTTCTTTTGCTTATCAATTTTTATTTCTCTTATTTATGCAGGAACCAGATAAAGTGCAGAAAGTTGCATTTCAAGGGGTGGGAAGAACCTTAGGTAGCATCAACAATATTATTTCCCCTGAGCAAACTGCAGCTCCCATTACACACAACACTGCCCCAGTTTCTCCAATAGGCCTAGTTGTAGACGATACGTTGCCATCAACCTCTATTCAACTGAGGCTAGCAGATGGAACACGAATGGTTGCACGCTTCAATTATCGTCACACTGTTGGTGACATCCGTGCTTGTTCTATAGCTATTGTGATGATATTCCAAGGTCTTAAGGCTGCTAAACCAAAATGCAAGTGTCCTACATTTTGTAGAGAGGTACTAATTTATATATATATATATTATCAACTAATCAAATTATATGTTCTTTCTTTGCAGGTTGGAGTATATGCCAATCCAATTCACATGATTGAGCTCTGCTCTTGAAACACAGGTAAGAACATAAAACTAGGAATACTGGTTTATCCTTTGTTTGAGAAGCTTTAATCTTTACTAAAACACTTCAGCATTACAGGCGTATGGATTATTGGAAAGAGTGGATGCTTGAGGAACGTTCCGAGATGTTCAAACTAAAGAATACTGGGAGTCGCAGAACAAATATGTCATTGGATATTGACAGTTCCTCTACGGTATCATCTACCGCTATGTTTCTCATAATTGTTGTTTGGTTTACCAAGAAGAGAGTGCGCAGCAAAAGCGATTTTTTTCCATTTAGCAATGTAACCCGAGATCATTGTATTGGAATGTGTATGTTACTGCCATATTTGTAGGGGAGGCCAATATCTGCGTTTTACGATTTATATGATATTTTTGGTCATGTAAAAAAAATCTATCATTTTCTTTCTTTCGTTGCGCAACACACTTTCATACAAGGTGAGTTGAAGTTATCTAGGTAATGCAATTGGAGTTGTAGGTTAACTTGAATGAATGTAAATGTGTTACACTAGCAGCTTAATGTGAATGTGAAATACTTTCGGCAATTCGGTTTCAGCTATAATTTTTTTTTTTTCAAAAAAGCTATATGCACACAACTTCTAATATGACTTGTGTTCCATATTTCAACTACACAAACCAGTGGTTGTGAAAGAATGTCTTTACGACATAACTAGGTGTTGTCCAACATAGTTCGTGCAAATCTTATTCATAATAATAATAAGAGTTGTTCAATATTTCTACAATACACATCCTAGGTTGTCTAATAAAGTCCTATAACTTATACAAGTGTTGTGTTACATATTTCTACGATACGCATCTTTTGTTATGTAAAATAGTCCTACAACACAAGCAAGAGTTGTGTTAGGCTTTCAAAAAAAAATCGAAAGAGAATCACAACTTTGGCAAAATATTGTTGAACTCTTAGTCAAGATATTGAGAATCACATCACCCTTTACAACTCTTAGTCAAGCATTGTAGAAAAGCTTGGACTTTCTACAATACCTCCCTTCCACAATGCATAAAATGGAGTTGTCGTAGGGCTACTACAACTCTAATCTGTAGTCGTCAATGATGATTTTTCCCGTAGTGTGAAGATTATTTACAATAATGTAACTTTTTTTTTTTTCATGTTGAATATGAATGAGCAATAATTTTATTAGACCCACCATTCCATCCCACTGTCAATCCCACTGCTGAGGTGGCAATGACTTGACTTGACTTTATTATCTACGTGGGTTTCCTTTTGACGTTCGCATTTATTTTCTCTTTCCATATGCTTTCATTGTTGTTCTCCGGTAGTCTCTTCCTACCATCGTTCTCCGATAGTCTCATCCTACCATCAAAGAAGAGGAATCAATAGTAGAAAACAAACATCAAAGAAGAACTACTTTGCTAGGTAATTTGTCCTTTGTTTTCATTGCGCTCATTCTCTCGAATTTTTTTTAGAGAGTTTTTAAGTTAGAGTTTTTAGATATAATTTATATTTTTATTATTAGGATTGGAAATAATAGCTAAAATTGTAAAATTCCAAACAAGAAACTTAGTTGGAAGCTTAACCATCTAAGCTCTAACAGTGTACTACCACATCATTTCAACAGGTTGCTGTGTTAGCCTACCAGTGAGCCTCATGAGGAACCTAGCCAAGTGCTAGTGAGCCTCATGAGGAACCTAGCCAAGGGAGCCGAAACGGATTTGAGGGCTAAGATTATGTCACAAATCAGGCAAGCTAACTCTACCTTTCATGTTAAATTTTGCAATATAACATCATTGGGGAATCGAACCTGAGACCTCCTGGAATGCATCAACTTTTAAGGAACATGAGCTAACTCTACCTTCCATGTTATTGTAAAATAGTTTTATATAATTATACTATAGTTTTCCAGGTTGTGTGGGTTGGTTGGGTTAGAGATATTTGTCCCTATACCTGCCGAGATTGAACTGGAGTTTATAAAATTCATGCTCAAGCTTGCACAAAATTTTGAAAGAAGTTACCGCCAAACGTTCGGGTTAGACGTGGGTTGACCCAATTTTGGTTCACCGATTTTGGTACAATTTTAGTATTCCCGATAATGATGTTAGACGTGAACCTATGAGCACAAATTATTTTTACACAAAATTGGTCAAAAAGACCAAAATCAACAATTCCTTGGTGAAAAAGACACTTAGGTTTTGATACTGTTTAAATAGCCAAAATTAAAAAGATACTGTTTTAAATGGACAAAAATTTAAAAATAGGCGAGATATGTAACCAGTTTCATCCTGTACATTTTCAAATATTTTTTCTTATTTTTATTTTACACAGGATGCATCCAGTTTCATCCTTGCTATTTTTTAAGTATAAGCCAGGATGAATCCAGTTTCATCCTTGCTATTTTTTTTTGGCTATTTCACCCGTACTTTTTTACTCGTCCATTTGAACCGTGTTTTAAATTTTTTTTGGACAAATGACCCATTTTCTCTTATTTTTAGTCACTGCTAGTTGTGTATTACTAGTCGATCGTCCGGACATAGTTTGGTTTGATTTTCATTTTGCATGATTACGTTTGCCTTTCGTTTTTTCATTGTAATTTCTTTTGATTGTGATGCACGTTGAAAGTTCTCTCTTTTTTCCTTTCCCCTTCGTGTTTTTTTCTGTTTCTTTGATAGGGGTTTTGGCTTCATGTTGACATGTTCCATTCCTTTGATTAAGTGTTGTTGATCATTACAGACCATTTTTTTATTTTTTGTCCAGCCCTTTCTCTAGTATTGGTGCTCTGTCTGGGCAAGATATTCAGATATATATTTCAAAGACAAACTTCACAATTGGCAAACACTAGCTTGGGATGATTTTGAAAAATGTGTATACAAACGATGATCGACACTGCAATAAAGTGACATAACTCCTGAAGGGTAGAAATTTAAATGTAGAATTATTTTTCCTAAATTAAGCCAAGGATTTTAGAACATTAGGGCTGGAGCACACTCCAAGTCTTACGCGACAGAGTACAAAAACTGTTAAGGCGGATGTTACTGTTGATGCTCCGATATGCTTAGGCTTGGTTTGGTAATGTTTATTTTTCAAAAAAACACTTTCAAAAAATATATATAATAATTATTTTTCATATTAGCGTTTGGTAAAATATTTTCAAATTGCTTTTAACCCAAAGCACTTCCAATTCCCCAACTTTTAAAAGCCAGGGGAGAAGAATTTTTAAAAGCTCTAAAAGCATAAGTTTTGGTCGCACCTTATTTTAATACGTGATTTTTCTTTTTATATCCCTATTATATTATATAAAGAGGTAGGATTCATGGACACTCTTAGATGGACAAGGTCAGAAAAAATTTGCGTCATTTTCTCCGCAAAACCCAACCGACAATGAATTTAAGTGTAATATTTTGATGAAATCTTCCTCTTATAAGACTCTACATTCCCACAAAAAAATGAACGCAATTCGAGATAGTACTTTTTTACATTGCATCACTTTTACATCCGGTCTACGAGAACACGTCGTACTACTAATACTGCAGTGAAGCCGCCTACTAATAACCTCATACAAATGATATCCAACTCAGAATGGTCCCCGTTTACCAGTTTCTTTAGCGTTTAAGCCAAGCGTGTTAGGCTAAGTCCTATTGGCTAGATTGGACTGCTAGATTGGCCAAAAAGTGTTGCAAATCATGAAAAAAGTGTGGGAAAAAAGTTAAACACTCAATCTGGCTACTTCTCTCTCCTAGCATTTGCTCGCAGTAGCACTATCAAAAAGTAACCAAAACGCCGAACCGTTCGGGCGCTCAAAAGTAACCAAAACGCCGAACCGTTCGCCGCGCTCAAAATAACCAAAAACGCCGAACCGTTCAAATAGCTCAGAAAAAGCCGCAAACCGATTGGCGCTCACGAAAATAGCGTGGATGGCCAAACTCGCAGTTAGATATCTAGCCCATAGGACTAATTAGGAGGTTGCCCAGGCTGACGTGGATGGCCAATCTAGCAGCTAGATATCTAGCCCATAGGACTAAGCCTTAGAGTGATCTGAATCAGGAGTCAACAAGCAACGACTCCTACCTATAAAGCCGTTGCGCGTTAGCGCGCGCATCTGTTTTCTTGGTCATTCACATTCATACTAAAAATAACATTTCTAAACAAAAAGTCACTTTCACTCTCAGAAAGATGCATTGGATTTCATGTGATAAGTGCAAAAATCTCCTTGCACTCTCTTTGTTATCTTCCCATGGCAACGAACAAGGCGAACCGGATACGAGGGTACTCCCAGTAAGGCTCTAGGTTTCACTTTTGATTCATTGATTTGCCCATACATTATGAACGGTGAAATTGACACGAGCCGGATAACAAAATGACTGAATAGATGGTTTTAATTAGTATGGGTAAAAAAATGCCTCTATCCGAAAAGTGACAACACACTGGATTCGTCGTTCAAAATGCTATCTCGGAACAACGGAATTGCCGGTCTTTTGCAGCATCTTCATTGGCCAACAAACATCTAATATTGTAGAATAGAGTCAAATGTCAATCAACTACTTGAATAGAGCACGTAATGAGTCTTGTCGACACAAGGAAATAGCAACATAGGGACAGAGATCAACCGAGGAAATCGTCTATCTCTCGTACATTGATTTCGATCTTCACACATCAATGGCATCAAAAGTGACATAAGTTATGTTGTATAGAAAGTAAATTCTTATTTCAGCCAGCCCATTTAGGTTCATTGAACCACTTTCTTGTTCTACAAGGGTCCAAGAAATCGGATGCGCTACGCTAACGTGCAACGACTCTTTATAGGTAGGAGCCGTTACTTGTAGGCCTTGGTATTCGGCCTTAAGTATCAGAATGGCGAAGATAGGACGAGCCCGGAAAGAATAAAAACTAAACACCATGACCAACGAATTAATGCGAGGATGTTCACCTTTCTCGCAGATGCTCCTAACCGACTACTATCCCATGTCTCGAGCTCAGCCACCGTAATGCAACAAATTCTTGACGTGGTCGCTAATGTGGCAGCAGCTACGCCAGGATGCCCGATATGCCTCGACAAATCATATCATTAAGGCAGGTGAATAAGCAGTTATAACTTTAGAACTTGTAAAAGAACAAGTAAAGTTTTTGTATCTGTTAGAGGAAGGCCCCCGTAATGTCGCAACATGAATATGGAATTATGGCCAACTTTATGTGTGACAAAGGTGCCCACGTGCGTCACTACCGAAAGATCTTGTTCACCTTGCTGGATGAGGGCACAAATAACTATTATTACATCAAAGCAATGGCAGAATTTTCTGACCCCATGATTGTTTTGTTTGAGTAGTGTACAACAACCTTAACCGCACAAGCCTAGGCCTACCTCCATCCCGAGAGTAGCCGTATGAGGCGAAGCTCCACGTACGGTTTTGAAGTCGAGCCTTTCCAAAGAATGAGGCTTAGAGACCGATATGATGATTGGTTTAGGTAGCGAGGCCGGCCTACTAAGGGCACCCTGTAGAGATTAGTGTGTGAGACCGCGATCCACAACATTCACTGACGCATGGGACTCACCCATTAGTGTCAATCAATGGGAAACATAGCATGTCACAAGAGCGAGGCGAGTGGGAGATTCCCTATTGCGAGAGGGACGCCTCGCGAGCCGGTCTTCTAGAGATGAGTTTGGCGAAGCCAAGTCAATTTCAAGCCACCAAACCCTGCAACGAGATGAGAAGAAGGACCTAGGGAAAGGTCTACGTTGTCACACTCCCTTCCTTCCAAAGGTGCATAGAGGGCGGAGCCGGGACGCGGCGGAGCGACGACCCGAGAGCCGGATTCCCCACTCGGGTAGGGGGACATAAGACGGACATCTCGAGGCGCATCACGACTCCATGTGCAAGACCGTGAGACCGGGAAGGCAACCCGATTGGGAGTCAGAGATCCATAGTACCTGCGGCCTCCCGGACTTGATATTCATCATTTTAGAAAGCGAGAGGGGTAAGGGATCTCTTTCGCAACGTAAAAAAGGCGGAGCAGATTTGACTCGACACAACCTAAAGATACATCCAATACCAATGATTTGTGCCTAGAATGTATTGATAGAAAGAAAGGCAAGAACGAACGCGACTCGGGATTCCTTTCATTACTTCTTTTCACGATGCGGACCTCGTCCGCATCGAGCCGAAGGCCCTCCCTGAGTCACTCGCCCCGTAACTCCCATGCCTTTCTTGGTCGGACCAACCCAACCGGCGATTTTCGACAAGTCTTTCTGCATTTAGAAAGTAGAATTACAAGAAAGCTTTTTATGGATAACCAATCCATTTTCCAATATAGTTGGGAGACTTTACCCAAGAAATGGGTACATCAAATGGAAAGATCGGAACATGGGAATAGATCCGGTCTACGAGAACACGTCATTCAAAGGGGTAGATGGTCATTTTATACATCTCGAATTGTGTTCATTTTTGTGGATAAATTTTGATGGGGGCGTTGTTTGATGGGGGCATGGGGAAAAATGAGATGTTGACATGTATCTTTCATATTAATTTTTTTCAACATATTTTGTTTCCAAAAATGTAAAAGAAATGTATTTTTGGAGAAAATATTGCTTATCTTAATTTTTTATATTTTATGTTTGGTATTTTTGGCAACAGGATTTGTGAAAACAATTAATTTAAGGGACACATGTCAACATCTTATTTGTTCCCCATGCCCCCATCAAAAAACGCCCCATCAAAAATGTGTTCATTTTTTGTGGGAATGTAGAGTCTTAAATGACCAAAATTTTCCTTAAATCTTTGATAATCAATTTCTTATTCTCCATATTATATTCTTTAAAGGTTGTTATTTTAAATTTATGTCACATTCTTCAAAGATTATTATTTTCACTTTCAAAGTATGTTTTATATACATTTCAATTCAGAAAATAAATAAATAAAAACTAGAGGCGGTTGGACTCCTCAAGAGAGTCCAGAAGGTTATGCACAATAATGTCATGACCCCGGGTTCGAGAGAGTTTACTTTTAAAGAATAATTAATTGGGGGATATGGGAATTAATTGGGGGATATGAATTACTTCCCCCAACCCATGATTTCGGCTAAGGGGTGACCATTGGTTATGAAAATACTAAAATACCCTTCCCACAAAATAAAAATCAAAACTTAAAATCAAAAAACAAAATCATATCCCCCATTTCCATCTCCACTTCTTATTAATCTTATTTAGGGGTGGAGCTTTGAAACAAATATTTCCCATTCCCTTTCAAATTCTAAACTCTCCCCCACTCTATATCAAATTCTCTTCTCCTCACTTTGGAAACCAATTTTTTTTTTATTCGGAAGTGATGAAGATCATGATGAAAGTGATGATGACCATGCCGAAATTGATGAAGACCATGCCGGTACCATGTTCCGGCTAGTGGCAAACAATTTATGAACATTTCCAACAATTGCCCGCATGGGTTTTTGGTTGAATACCATGCCGGCACCAAGCTTTTTCAGCTTCAACAATGGTGGATTCAAAGAAAAAAATCAATTTTTCAACCTCTTATTAGCTTAATTCTCTCATCACAATCATCTTCCATTTTCAAAAAAGAAATTCCTCTCAAATATTTTTTTTCCTCCTTCTCTACTCATCACCCAAACACAAAAAAAAATACACACTAATCTATCCCCCAAATACTTAAGATTTTTAATTATTATTAACCACTAAACCTAATTAGTGAGGGGTAAATTAGAAATTAAAAAAATAATTACATAAGGGTGACCTTAATTGCTATTGGGACTCCTATTTTGTCTTGTAGCTATATCCCCCAATTAGTTTTCATATCCCCCAATTAATCATTCTTTTTAAAAGGATAGGATTTGCAAGATGATTTGCAATTCAAAAAGAGCTTGCGGCGCAGCTTGTTGCTCGCTTGCCTGCTATGTAATTTTCTTAGTTGTTTTAAGTTTGTATGTATTTTGATTTTTTTTGTCCTTAAAAGAACAATCATAAATTTTAGTATAATTTTTTTTATAAATTATATCAATAATAAAAAATAGTTACTCAAAATATATATAAATATAGGAAAATGGGTCATTTGTCCAAATATTTTTAAAACCCGGTTCAAATGGACAAGTAAAGTGGGCGCGAAATGTACAAAAAAAAAATAGCAAGGATGAAACTAGATACATCCTGACTTAAACTTAAAAAATAGCAAGGATGAAACTGGATGCATCCTGATGTAAATTAAAAAAAAAAAGAAAAAGTATTTGAAAATGGGTAGGATGAAACTGTTTACATCCTGGCTATTTTTTTATTTTTGTTCATTTAAACAGTATCAAAATCTAGATGTCTTTCACCCAGGATTTGTTGATTTTGGTCTTTTTAACCAATTTTGTGTATAAATATCTAATATGTTTAAATCTCATAAAATTGTATAAAACTATATTAAAAGATTATGTCTGTTTTTGTCATTTGTTTCAACTACAATAAGTGGACCTATATTTTACCAAACACAATTTGATTATTTTTTTAATCAGCTTTATCTTTTAGTATCTAGTTTACCAAACACTTAACTGCTTTTTGTACACAAAAGTCACAGCATTACCAAACTAAGCCTTAAGCTGGTCATGGAACGCCTAGTTAACTTCTCACTTAGGTGGTTGTCATTTTAAATGAATCTTGTCATGAAAAATAACATTAATAATTTTTAATAGATAATAGTTGTGCGAGCTCTCCAAAGATCCTGATGAGATTGGGGTATACCCAAATTAATTGGGGTATACCAAATGAGACAAAATAAGGTCATTTTGAAGTAAAACACAAAGCCCCTTATCAACATATTTACAAAAATGGGTAATCTACCCTTGATTAATTAACACTAATAAATGTGATTAGGATAATTAATTTAATTAGTTGATTAAAATTTTGAAATTAGGTTTTATTTTATATTGAACTCATGGATGTGGGTAGATTTTTGAGATTTTTTTTTTTTTTTTTGAAGAATTCTACTTGTAACGGAAATGAAATTGTACTACCCAAACACTTATAAATATGGAATATTAGAGCTGCTGGGCGATTTTATACTAAAATTACATAAGGAATCAACATTTTCGGGCCTAAAATATGAAAAGCTCGGCAAGGTCTACGGATGAAGAACATGCCGAGTATATCCGCCGCAAGGGCTCGGATGAAGAACATGCCAACTATAGGCCTATGAATGTCTGTGGATGAAGAACATGCCGACTATATTTGGCTTCAAGAAGGTCGACAAAAAATACCCCGCCGACTATAGGATTTTGACATACGAGAGAAGGTGTTACAAATGCATTATTAGTCTAAGAAGGTATTAATTGCATAACCCGCCGACCCAGAATCGCTAATTTCTCGAGATGAAAGCTCCGCATGGTATTCAACCTTATACCCCGTCGACTATATTTTAGCCTAAAGGTCAACAAAAATACCCCTGTCGACTTTTGGTTCGTTTTGATTCTTCGTTTTTTTTTTTTTTTTTTTTCACATGTATAGTTAGAGTGTAGAAAAAAAAAGATTTTGATTTTTTTTTTTAAATATGTTTTGGTCGGCATGGTTTTTTTGTATGGGCAATTTGATCTTTTAACATGTTTCAGACACCCCTTAGCACACTAATTTGGATAGGAATAAAATGGGTATACCCTAATTAATCTGGGTATACCCCAATCTCGCCAGGTCCAGCATGGGTAGTTGTGAAGGGAAATTAGCATGAATTTTTCCCAACTGAGTATTTGGATGAAAAATCGTTGTTCAAATGCCATTTTGCTCAATTAAACATTGTTCATAACTATAGAGCTTTCTCTCTCAATAAAATCTTCTTTTTTCTCGATCAAAAAAAAAAAAAAAAACAAAACTTAATGGTGCAGTAAATATATGTAGTTATTTATAAATGCACTAGTTTCGCGCTACAAAATAATGTTAATTGCCATTTTATCTTACACTGAAGCATGAAGTCCAACTTCAAAGATGGAAAAAACGAGAAATAATTTTGTGACGTGGGTTTGTATATATAGAAAGCAAACAACTAGAAGAATCTCCCGGTGCTTCTTGTTTCTCAGCCCAAGGCTTCTGGGGATGTGGTAGATGACCCTGGAAACGCATGTCTTTTTTTTTTTTTAATATGAACCCTTGTTCAGGGGTAAATGTTTGTGAGGAGAGGTTCCACCACGACCGGATTGACATGATTGATTGTCCCTATTGCCAGAGTCTCTCTCTGTAAGATGCCCAAGTAACCATATATAGTCCAGCAATGATAAGAGATCCACCTACGATGCTGCACATGGAAATCAGACAAGTTAAGCTTTAGTGTCAGGTTCTCATGGCCTAAGCTTAAGTATGCCTACATAAGTAGTTGAGCAAAACCTTCCAAGATAAATGGCGTTTCCGAGGAAAATCTTGGACAAAACTGCAGATGCAAAAGGTTGAAGTGGCATATAAAGAGCTACCAAAGTGCCGGTCCCAAAATCTTGTTCGACCATGTCGTGGCTCCATAATTAACAAAGCAGATGCAACAATTCCCTAGCAGAAAAAGAAAAAAAAAAATGTAGTTTTAGTTAATCCAGAATATCTTCTGCGTTTACAGAAGCTCACGTAGCCATGAAATTGGGAGTAACGGCAGTCGCAGCCAAAATATTTGATAACCATATTCACAAGATAGATAAAAAAAAAAAAATTCAACAATAAAAATAAAGCAAGCTGTGCATTTTATGGTACTTATTCATGCTTCTCTTTAAGCTGGACCACTTGGTTTTTAGAGAAAATTAAGGAAATTAAGAAACTAATCATTAAATGTGGTCTTCATGACACTTATCAATAAAAGTGAATTGAAATGGTCATTCCTACGACACTCGTTAAAAAAAGTGAAGTGAAATGGTCCACATGACACTTGTCATCAAAAAGAAGAGAAAAATGGTCCCTAAAAACTAAAGTAACATTTGACTTTTCCAATTGTGAAACTACTATTTTTTTTTGTAACATTTATTTATGTAAACCAAATTATTAAAAAGAATCGGAGGGAGAGAGGAAAATATAATTAGAAGTACTTACCGCGTATAGAACTGCAAGTAACTCAGATTGCGCCAAAGTCCGATGACAGTATTTCCATCGGTTGCAGATATTCCAGCAATAACCATTAACATTGTACCAAAAAATTGTGAGTATGCAGTCATTGATAAGCTGGCCGGATACTTAAGTAGCAGTGGAGCCTGGAATCAGTAAACAATACAATACAATAAACAATATATACAATTAAAATTATTCACATTTCAGAAACAGGCATCACATATTATGAAACCTCTAATACCTGTAAGGATAGATAAGCAGCCACGCAAAAGCAGTTCCCAATCAAGCAGAACATCCCAATGTGAAACTTGGTAAGGCCAATATCCAACAAACCAGATATAAACCATCCAGCAGGTTCTTGTTGTGTCCGAGCTATTATTTCATTTGTCGCTACACCGTGCAACAACTCGCAAACATTGTTTCCGAATATAGCTGGCCCTTTAAACAAAACCAATTAGTATAGCTCCAGAAACACATACTAGTGTGCCACCCACCTTGAGTTGGCCTTCAGTTTTGAGCCAATTCACTTTTTCAGTACTGCAAAAAAAATTATTCAACTCCCCAATCACCCAAATGAAGGAAAATAGAAGAATGCAGATCCAAAAGGTTTGAGTGGACAAAAAGGAGGATGAAAGTTTGAGTTTACCCCATAAAAGCAGCAAAAACAAAAGTAAACACAGGAGTTGCAGGTTGAACAGCAGCAGCGTATGTTGGATTTGTGTAGCCAAGACCCATTAAAAACAACAGCTGATTCCCAAATACCCTGTTGACAAAATTGAATAATTCAAATCATAGTGGAAAAGAAATATTATCTAACATAAATTTGAAGAATGGAATGGTTACATACATACCCAGTTAATCCAAGGAAGAAGAAAGAGATGAGGAGACTAGAATTGATAGGAGGAAGAAGAATCCTTTTGTCACGAAAGTAAGCAATGGGTGCAAGTAATGAGAGAGCAATAAGATCGCGATAAACACAGAATACAATCTGATTGATTCCAGCTTTGAGAGCAACACTTGATATGATATGATAACCTCCATATAATATCTGAACTACTGCTAATGTTGAATGAGCTGTCCATATTGTTTCCCTCTCAATTACTACCCCACTTACCATTCGGGAGGTCTCTTCTCTGAACTTTGTCTTGGAGGAAGATGAAGAATTTCGAGTGAACGTTTCTCAATGGAAAATCGATTAATGCAGATTGTCCATATGTTTAACCATTTTATTCAACTAAAATGTAAATTATGCATAACACTCCTTGTCGAATGCTGAACTCTTCCCTATACGAACATTTCTAAGAATTCTTCTGTTATGTCATCCCACTGATTACTCATTCAAAAACGAACAGCTAAAGGATGGCAACCGTTAAGCGTTCAACAAGGAGTGCTATGCACAATGTTGTGTTGGTGGTACGCTTCAATCAATGTGGTGAGGAAAAAAAAAAAACTGGAAGGAAAAGTTGAGAAAAAAAATGCGGTGAGCGTGGATCGAACACGCGACCTTCAGATCTTCAGTCTGACGCTCTCCCAACTGAGCTATCCCCGCGGTTACGATAGTATTCCGTAAATACGATTCATAGTACTAAAATAATGTTTATGACTGAAGCACCATGTTGCAAAAACCATTGAACAAAAGAGTGCTGCAGGTTCTATGTCATGAACTTCATTGATGCTCCCCAAATGGCCAAGAATACCAAAGGACATTCAGAGACTGATTCACCAGGGACACAATCAGTTAAACATTAATGTGCATAACACCTTCTCGAATGCTGAACTCTTCTCATCTACCAACATTCCTAACAACTATAATGTCATCGCATTGAGTACCCATTCAATGCTTGAAGAGAAAATAAAAAACAATGCTGTAGTTGACATTTCCTGCATGTAAATCATAGAGTCGGTCATACATCTCAGATAATATCATGTGAGAGCACAACAAAATTTTCTCTTTCGACATTGGTGAATAAAACTGGAGAAAATGGTAAGTAGGTTGTAGTTTACTCCACCCAAATCACCCCACTTGTTTGTATACTACATTTTTCCGTCTCTGACTATTTAATATGTAAGATCGGAATATGCTTCAAAAGAAAAATAATGTACGATCGAGTCTACTGGTTTTACATGACCCTTGCCTTTGCATTGGTTTTTTCCGTTAACCCACGATCTTCTTTTAAAACTTCTAACTCTGAATATAACAGACAATGTCGACGACATACTGGTGTATCTCATTAAAAGTCAGACCATTTTGTCTCAACTTAAATACACAGACCAAGGTACAGAACAAGTACGGAACTTGACAATCTCTCTCTTTCTCTGTCAGACGAAAAATGGGGATATGGCAAGCAGGAGCTGCAGGACTGCTTCTCCTTCAACTTCTAATAGCAAGTGCATTTCCAGGTAACGTAAACAATATCATTAATGTGTTTCTCTAATTCACTCTTCTCATTAAACTTACAAGTTTAACTACAATTTGTTGTTTTGTTCTATAGATCTTCAAAACCACCAACAAGCATACCTAAGAGAAAAAATCCGTTAGACATTTATATCCGTTAAATTAAGGCATTTATATACCTGGCTTGATTGGAGTATACCCAAACTAATTGGGGTATACCAAATTTAAAGCCATCCAACCTAGTGTGCTAAGGGGTGTCTAAATGATATTGAAAGACCAAATTGTCCCTCCCCCAAACCTTGCCGGTTGAATCCTTCTTAAAAAAGTTTCAAATTGTTTTCCCAAAAACTTTATTCACTCTAATCATACATGATGAGATAAAAAAGAAATCGAAAAAAAAAAAAAAAGAATCATACTGGTTTTGAAATTGGGTATTATTTTGTACCCATCTCAAACCGAGTATGTACATACTCGATTTGAGATTGGGTACAAAATAATACCAAATCTCGAGATACCTTATATTAAGTTAGAAATCAAAATTTATGATTTATGTGTTTTACCGGCAAGGTCGTGACATGCATATCTTGCCGACTTTCAAAACAAATAATGCGTACTGATCGCAAAAATTTTCAAAGCAAATTTACAGGTATTTTTGAAGACCTTGTCGGGCCAATACAAATTTAGGGTATTTTGAATACCTTGCCAAAAAACAAATTTAAGGGTATTTTTTGAATTCCTTGCCGGCCAATAAATTTTTTATGTCATCTCCTTTATGTCAAAAAACAAAAGTCGGCAAGGTCGACGATGAAGATCATGCCGGCCACTTTTGGCCGGCGAGGTCGACGATGAAGACCTTGCCAACCACTTTTGGCCGACGAGGTCGACAATGAAGATCTTGCTTGCCACTTTTGGCGAAGATGATTTTCATTAGTCGACCTTGCCGACTTTTCATACTTTCGAATCGAAAGTGTTGATTTATTCTTTGATTTTGAGTATGATTTCATATAATGATTTGCAATCCCCTTTTTAGAAGTATTTCGGTTGTGTGCTTCATTTTCGTTGCAAGAAATATCTCAAAAAAAAAAAAAAAAAAATCATCAAAAATCATCCCACAAAAAGTTCAATCAAAAACAAAATTTCATAACTTAAAATTCATAAGTTTTAATCTATTCAATCAATTTAAACTTAATTAATTAATCTAATCAAAATTTTAGTGTTAATTAAACGAGGGCAATTTTGCCATTTTGAAAATACAAGGTTAAGGGGTGGCTTGGTTTTACTTCAAAATGACCCTATTTTGTCTTATTGGGTATACCCCCAATTAATCTGGGTATACCCAATCAAGCCAAAGTTTATATAGTTCTAGAAAATACTATAGATCATTTAGGAATTAGTAGGAAATACCATATGGTCCTAGGAATAATATAGTAGAAAGAGTCTAGTCCAGTTGACTCAGTCAACTGTCTGTTTGGTCCTTTTTGGAAATATATATTATAGTTTGGTCCTAGAAATAATGGTTTGGTCCTAGGATGACGTCATGGATGATGTAAATGTCATCTTGTAGTGGAAGAAATACCCTTTTGGGACCATATATATAGAAAAAAAAGTCAATAGAAAATATCTTATTTCGATTTACTTTCTCTCTCCTTCTGTTTTCAGATCTAGTTTCTCTCTCCATTTTTTCTTTTCTTTTTTCTGTTGCTCATGAAAACGATGAAGAAGGATGATAATTTTTTGGTATTTTCTTCTATGTAGCTACATTGATGTTGAAGATGATGAAGATGACGGAGATTTTTGTGTTTCTTCGTCATTTGTTATTGTTGTTCTTTGCTTTGTTGAAGAAGATGGAGATGATGAAGACGGCGGTGATTTTGTGTTTCTTTCTTCTCTACTGCTGCTGCTTTTGTTGAAGATGATGTAGACGATGAATACGATGAAGACTATGAAGATTTTTATGTTATTTGGATGTATTTTTTGATTTTGTTGTTGAAGATCTTGATCTTGATTTTGCTACGCTCGTGTTAAAGATGAAGTCAATGAACTTCTGTCACTTTGTTAAAGACGATGATGTTTGTTACTTGTTGTTGAAGATAACGAAGATGATGAAGATGATGTTATCAAGCAGTTCATTCCGAAATGAACTCGTTTTTTAGGTTTTTATATGGAGTTCATTTCTGGAATGAACTCTGTTTTTTTAGGTTTTTATATGGAGTTCATTTCTGGAATGAACTCTGTTTTTTTAGGTTTTTATATGGAGTTCATTTCTGGAATGAACTCTGTTCATTTCTGGAATGAACTCTGTTGTTTTAGGTTTTTATATGGAGTTCATTTCTGGAATGAACTCTGTTTTTTTTAGGTTTTTATATGGAGTTCATTTCTGGAATGAACTCTGTTTTTTTAGGTTTTTATTTGGAGTTCATTTCCGAATGAACTTTGGTTTTTTAAAGTTTTTATATGGAGTTCATTTGGAATGAACTCTGGTTTATATGTTTTCTCGAAAAATAATTAGAAATTAACATGAGTTCATTTTGACTAATGAATCAACTACAAGAAAATAAATAAAAATTAACACTGGAAAGGTTATTTTGTCTGTTTTATATTTTTAAATTATTATGGACGAAACAAAGAAAGGCGTTTTCCCAAAGGACTAAATGGACATAGGACCACCCAAAAAAGGACCAAACGATATTTTTCCCGTAGGAATTATTAAGGTGTTTAATTGGGATGTTGTACATGGATTCTTATATTTGTATATATATGTAGGATATGTAGGTTTTAGAAGGAGTCATTTAATATGTTGGCTTTATTTTCTTTATTATAAATTTTAACTAAAACAAAGCCCCAAGTTTACCAATTTTACACTCACTATGGACATGACAAAATGGAAAATCTTCCACTTAGCCAGGTGAAGTCAAGTCTCTATTGAGCGGTGGAGTCTCGACCGGCCAATCAGGTGTTGACTAAGCGACCTAGACTCGATCGTTAGCGGTTGATTAGTTACCGCTCAATAATTTTTTAATAATTTAATGTTATAAACCAAATATATATTACTAAGATGCCCTTCGTGTCTAAGATTAGGGTTTACATATCTTGGGAACCAAGTCTTCTATCTATATAAAAAGAGGCTTAACCCATTGTAATTCTACACATGAATAAGAAATCTCCTTCTTTGTTTCTCCCTATTTTCTGTCTCCTTCTCCTTTTACAAGACGTTATCAGCACGTTGTTCTACCAACTTAACAGAGAAGATTCCCTATACCTATATCTCACCTTTTCTTCTATTAATCTGATTTTTATTTTCTTTAATTTATTAAAGATTCTAATAAAGTTTCTATGATTTTTATTATAGGGCTAGACATACGAAATCTACTAACAGGAGTATGATCTCCACAGAAGTGCGAAGGTGACTTTTATGGGTCACACACCAAAAAAAAAAAGAAAAGACAGCAACTTATAGGGAACCACGTCTCGTTTTTGATCTCAAACAGAATACCAGTACAAGCATGAGCATGAGCCGTCACAACGTGACTCGTTGTTATACAGTAAAGTTAATTTATTGTCTTTATTCTTAATTTCTTCTATTTTTTTAAATCACTTGATCAATTATTTATTGTTCTAATGTTCAGGGACTAATTGTCATTAACATCAATGATTAATGATTATTATTTTATTTATTTATTTATTTTCTCTTATCTACTCGCCTGAAGGTGTATTTATTTGTGATGGAGTTTGCGTATCTTTGCAACCCTGACTATGAGAATGTATGATTATGGTTATTCTCTATTTTTATTGGGTGCAACTAAAATCCATTGGTTAACCCTAAAAGTTAAACAGTTCATGTTTTTGGGGCATGGGTAATCAGTCTGATTCTCCCTTCTTCTCTAATTTTGTTCATAGAGAAAGAAAAAAAAAAAAAACCCATCGATAGATTGTTAACGGTTTCTATTCCTTTAATGAAACTGTAATCACCAAAAATTGGTGTTACCGTAATCTAACCACTTTTACGGTATCCAATCACGTGCATGGTTGAAAAACCTCCGGCCAGTTAATATTGGTATCTTTGTCCATTGGACAATGATCATGTGATTCGTATTTGGTTTCTATTCTTTACATAAACCATTTTTTTACCACACAATGGATTTTCCATAGCAAACGACATTTTTCCAGTCGTCGATACGATTTTGGTATATCGTTTTACCCATCGGTATTAGTTTTCTCCATTAATTCTCTATAATGAGATGTAAAATTGGCATTAATTCTAGGTATTTTTAGCCAATTTTGGTTTTTGATTTCTATTCCCCTAGAGAAATCTTCATCAACCAAAAGCTATTTTCTTTTCTCTACATAGAAAAACGACTACGATTTCTTTATTTTCTCCAAAAGAAACATATAAACCAATTGGAATTGGTATTCTATCAGTACTACAAAGATTGGATATCGTTATTATGGTATTGATAGTTGCAAATACCAATAAAATGAGGAACTGCTGCGTTCTTGTTGGATATTTTTGCAATTTTAATTTTCCACGTGGTAATTATCTCCAAATTTTGGGATTGTCCCAATTGGAATTAGAATATAATTAATTGGACACTCAAGATCAATGGGTGCGCACCCGGCTTGTTAGCCAATATCATTAGTCCTTGTAGTGACTATATATATTGATCTTGATTGATATTTTTTTTTTTGATAAATAAAGTGTCCAATAACTTCAATCTAAACCATTATCTCGTTGGCCCTCGAGGTCACGAAATTGGATATTTTATTTCCAAATTTTGCTTGTAACCAATAATATCCATGGTTGATATTTAATTTTCTTAAAATCCAGAAATCATCATAAGTATATGTCTCGAATTAATCGGATAATACTTTATAAAACTTGTATATGAATGAAAATATTTACGCCATAATTAAGGAGAGATTATGCACTACCAAACTGACAATCCGGATTAATTAGTTGATGATATCAGCTTTATATATAGGTCTCTTGAGGAGTCCATAAAAACACAAAAATCCACGCTTTAGCTGCATATATTCTATTTTTCCCCTTAAATCTGCAGCTTAGAATTATGCTAGCTTAAACTCTTATTCAAGATGGACTAGAGTTATTTTTTGATGCTTGTCTTCTCGTAAAAACTCATATAGTTGGGTTAGCATCAATATTTACGTAAAAAGTTGTACTCTTTCTCCTTCGTTCAAGTTTTGTCCCATGTGGTTTTCTTGACAAGGTTTTAATGAGGCAACTTTTTGTTGACATTTGATTTTCATTTACAATGTTGATATTGTGCTCTTTTTCCTTCGTCCATATTTTTTCCCATTGGGTTTTATTGGCAAGGTTTTAGTGAGGCAATTTAATTCAACATGATGGTCATCCAAGGGGGAGTCGTATCAATTTTGGTTGTTTAGTGGATGCCCACATTTGATTAACCAAATCAACTTAATCATCTCCTAAGAATTTGGATTTCCTTCTCACAAATACGATTTTTGTTCCCGTATGATAAGGTATCTTGGCACTTTATCAAGAAACTACATCAACTATTTTTGTAAATCATCTCCGAGAATCTAGCAACCCAAGACACAAGTCATCAATGTTTTTAAAGGAGCATAGAGACTCGAGAAAACTACTACTAGAAGACTAACACAAAAGAAGACTTCATCAAGTAGCAATTTTGTTGACGAAAGAAGAAGAATCTTCTGCATTCAAGAAATCTGTTCATCAAATTGGGAAGTCACGACTCGTGATATTTGCAAGCCAAGATTTAATCAAGTACTCATCGGGGGGAGCGGCGCCATCATCAAAGGTGCATTTACTTGGACTTATCGAGTTGTACTCTTTTCCCTTCGCTAAGGTTTTGTCCCACTCGGGTTTTCCTTGTCAAGGTTTTAACGAGGCAACATATGCGTGTCCAACACTCGTCGAGTCTTTACATGCTCATGCAATTTCGGGTTTTTCTCTTTGAGTTTTCTCCTCGTATTTTTGTAATGACTTAGCCACGGTGGTCATCGAGGGGGAGTGTTATAAACCAAATATATATTTACTAAGATGCCCTTCGTGTCTAAGATTAGGGTTTACATATCTTGGGAACCAAGTCTTCTATCTATATAAAAAGAGGCTTAACCCATTGTAATTCTACACATGAATAAGAAATCTCCTTCTTTGTTTCTCCCTATTTTCTGTCTCCTTCTCCTTTTACAAGATTTAAAACTTATTCTCTTCTACTTTCCGTTATTCTAATATTACTTTATTAGATAAGGGTCCCATTAAATATATTAAAATCTTATTAATACCCATCGACACAAATAGATTTTTTATTTATAAGGATCCCACTTATCACAACATATATATTAGAGCATCTCCAATAAAAGATGCAAAAAACCCTACGTAAATTTATTATTTAGTCCTTTTATTTATGGGGTCTATCCAGAGAGAGTAAATTTAGGATTTTATTCCTAAAAAACTATCTCCAACAGTTAGAGATTTTTATTCCTTAAAATTAAATCAATTAATTATTAAAAGAGAAAACATGACGTGGAGGTGTATCCGAAGGTGTAGTTAACACTTTCTTCAAGACCTTCTTATTTAATATGACACCCCTCCTAGTTTACAGGACCTACTTTCGGAGATGATTTTAGTTGAAATGGGCCTAAAATCCTACTTGTCATATAAAAATAAAATTACGACACTCTATTGGAGATGCTCTTATTCTATCTAATATTTACCAATTTTAGGAACCGGCCTTATAAAGGGGACACCAATCATACCATTATCCGCGGGTTAATATCATTATTATGCATAAGACAAATAGATGAAAACAAATTTGATTGTCTGAGCACTCAAATGGTATCAACACGTTTATTTGTACAAATTGATCCACATTTAGAGCAAGTCTTAAGGTGGAATCCAAGCTATTTCAAGTGTGGAAAATCCATGGAATGTCAAGTCTAATGGCTTCCAAGTTGGGGTCTTCCACAGAAAATCCAAGCAACCTTTCATGGTTTCGTGGAAGGGTTCGTGGAATCCATCTGAACGCCATTAAGAATAGCGCTAAACGCCAATAAGAATAGCGCTAAAAAAACGCCATTAAGATCTGCGTTTTTTTTTTATCCGTAGATTTAAAATGAGTTGTTGAAATCTAACGGCTGAGAAAAAAACGCCATTCTTAATGGCGTTTTTTTAGCGCCATTAAGAATTGCGTTTCTATTATTCCACCATTACACTTGCGCTTCCATCCACACTTCCAAGTGCTGAGGTGGCGTGGAATATGGAAGATGGATGGATTCCACCATAAGACTTGCTCTTAGAGAGAAAATTCCACGAATTTGACACGGAAAATCTACCAACTATTATTGATCTTTCCACCTTTTTATTTCCGTTATTTATTCTATTTTCTTTTGTCCTAAAATAGTGGCCGATTCTATTTGTGGTTGTATTTTCTCATCAAACTCTCAAATATAACCTTCAATTTTTATAATCATAAAATCATTTTTAATATGACCCAAACCCAATCTAAAAATCTATAGGATTTTAGAGAAAAAACTTATCTCTACGACTTCAATTTTTATGATTACTAGTCACTCAATTTATCAATCACAAATGTATAAAAAAGACATGGGTTAGTCGGAAAGAACCTCTAACATACAAATTTCAGAAATCCGGAACTAACACGGTTATGAAAATGAAAAAGAAAACAAGAGGATAAGATAAGAGTTTAAAATGAAATTTGGTTTGTAGAAAAAATGGTGTTGTTGACTTGTTGTATTTATGAATTAGAGTTTTGGTTAAGTCAGTAGGTTTAGGAGCAAGGTTATTAGGTTAGCCATAATTTAAACAAAAATAAAGGATAAGTTAGTCATTTCCTAAATTTAGGACACGTCTGTTAACTATATGGCAGGTGGCTTAATAAAATTATAGTCCCCTCAAGAAAACCATGACCCCCAAAAACTCGTTAGAGCAACAACAAATTATAGGCCGGTATGGAAAACCGGTCAATCTCTCCCATACAAATTTTATTTTTCCGCTGTTATAGAAAGTGCAATTACTGTACATACTAATAATGCTACTTTGACGATTTGAAAGAACCATCTCTATCTGAAAAAGCTTGTGGAGACCAATTTCTCAACTAGTTTGAACTGGTCCTGGATCTTATTTTCCATCAAGAAGATCAATTATTTCGAGCTTGACTACTTGCAGGGACATCAAATATTGTTCGCAGATAAAATAGGACACACATGATCCTATAAATCCAACAACATTTTGTTTTTTATATTTGGAAAGGAATGAAAAGACTTTAGTAAATTTGTAGTGTTCTTCCATTCCATCTTCAATGATCGGTCTAGGAACAATACTAGTGATTTTTTTTCTCGACAACATACTATTTGAAGTATTTGGATTTCGTCCAACTCCCTCTTAATGAAGGAAAAGAATTTTGGATTTTTCAAGTAATTTTGGATTTTTCAAGTAATTCCCTTTGGAAGAGGGAAAACCAAATGCGCGGACAGACCCCTGAGGCCTGAAGTGGGACTTCCATTAAATATTATTCCCAAAGACTTTTCTACGTGGAAATTTCTTTGGTCAAAAGTTTGGATTTACCATTTTACTCTTCGACTTTATTTTATATGTTTTTGTTGAGATTATTAGTCCCACATGGTTGGGTTATTTAAGATCCTGCGGTTTATAATCTAATGCGGCCTCTCCACTCATTGCCAATTGGTTTTGAGTTGGATGCCCGTATTCTAATATGGTATCGAGCGTATTATTTGTGTCGAGTCGATTGACCGCACCTTTACTCGCGTCACCCGATTTAATTGTCCACGTGTTTGTAAGACCCGCCGAGGCTACACGTGAGGAGGCGTGTTGAGATTATTAGTCCCACATGGTTGGGTTATTTAAGATCCTGCGGTTTATAATCTAATAGGGCCTCTCCACTCATTGCCAATTGGTTTTGAGTTGGATGCCCGTATTCTAATAGTTTTCAACTTTTCATCGGTGGTGCTATTCAACTCTATATTTCTTTGCCTCCCTATTTTGCTCCCTCCAATCTAAACTTCACATCTGGGAAATGGTGAACCCCATATGTACCTGAATATGATTCAAATCCTAGATGTTTAGTGTAGATTGGAGGGAGCAGAATAGGGAGGTGGAGAACAAGGAGGTGAATAGCATTTCCGAATTTTATCATGTGATGACTAATCTTTTTACCTTTACCTCAGCAGAGAGAGCTACGCCTACAACAACAACAGGGACAGTGAACAGGCGTCAAGCGAGTGTGAAAATTTAGTATGTTCTTCTCTTCCACTCATACACATCAATGATCCGCGTTTAGCAACAGTGAACAATGCCAGTCACTGGACTTTGAATACATCTTGAATTCAAGACTCGTAACCAAAAAAACATCTATGCCAGACACTGACATACTTGGACTTGAAATTTCTTCTTGAAGTGAGAAAGAGACGATTAATTAGAACGTGTAGAGTGTAGACCATTTCAAATTTCATGAAGGGTTCCAAGGATATGTCTTTTGTGGGAACATTCACAAGATTTTATGATCATATACATATGCACCATTAATACCCCTTTGAACCAAGTGGCCTTGACGCGGTAAGAGAACTTGGCAGTGAATTGCTTAGATTTTCGGCACGTACTTCCTATACACTTCTATTCCTTTAATGGCTAACCAATACCGTGAACACAAAATTGGTCAAAAAGACCAAAATCAACAATTCCAGGGTGAAAAAGACACTTAGGTTTTGATACTGTTTAAATAGCCAAAAATTAAAAAGATATCAAGTTTAAATGGACAAAAATTTAAAAATAAAGCGGATGTAACCAGTTTCATCCTGTCCATTTTCAAATATTTTTTTCTTATTTTTATTTTACACAGGATGCATCCAGTTTCATCCTTGCTATTTTTTAAGTATAAGCCGGGATGAATCCAGTTTCATCCTTGCTATTTTTTTTTTGGCTATTTCACCCGTACTTTTTTTTACTTGTCCATTTGAACCGTGTTTTAAATTTTTTGGACAAATGACCCATTTTCTCGACGTGAAAACGTAGTTCAATTCATTACTTAGCTTCCTCTTACTTGCATCGAAATATCCATATATCAACCTCCTTTCCTCCACATGAGGAGGTATTGCTTTCGATGGACAAGTGTGAAGCAGAAAATCAGTGTGGTTTACTTTTTTGTGTCACAATTAGAATAATGTATTCAGATTTCCGAATGTTTTTCGCGTTTCTTTGGATTTTTTTTTTTTTTTGATGCAAAACACCATTATATTACTAAAATTAATTTACATATCTTACAAACATAGATAGTTGATCTTTTTTTATAGCTTGACAAAAAATATCTGGAAAGTTACTAGAGTAATCAAAAGAAGATCTACCCATCCTAGAGGAGTTTGCAATAACATGAGCAGCATTATTAGCTGTTCTCTTAACATAACTAACAGAAAACCATGTTTCTTCGGATATAGTTATAGCATTTAAAAACTAAGAAGGTGGCAAATTTTGGCATCTTCCAAGATTTAGCCGTTATTCAACGTCGTTTCATAAACTAACCATCTTGGCAATCAAATTTTACATTGCTTGCTTAAGAGTCATGACTCATTAGCCCCATTTGTCTTTAAGAAATGAGTAGAAAGCTAACAACAGGTATATAAAAATACTATTACAGGAATGTTATTAGATGTTTGTTAAGAATACATGAGACAAGTATTTATAGGAGACACACATGACCTGCACAAATGTGCATTACATTGACAATGGTCAACTGACTGACTATATATCCTAATAGTCTTTTTTCTTTGTATAACCTTTGGACTGCAGTAGTTTACTTAAATATTACATAAATCTTTCGCTCTTTTTACTAGATCCTCACCAGTGCATGCATGCATGTACGTACAAGGAAACCTAATTTCTGTAGTTTATGTGCAACTTGCACCTCCCAAAATCTTTTTAATTTGTTCAAACTCGTAAGATTGATAAAGTCTTTTGTACAATATCTTCGTCGGTGTAGGAATGGAATATAGCACAAGTAATGAGTATGCGAAGTGAATATTATCTAATATAAGCTAAGACTATCCCACACATAGTATAATCAAGGTGACACACTGGATGATGTCAGCAAAGTCACGAGTATAGTGTGATGGTCTATGCGAAGTATAAACTGTACGAGAATGAGTGAATGTATATAAGCGAATGTAACGCACAACGATTCCGAAAATAGTGGATCTCTTAGCTGTCATCCACTATGTAGAACCCTATATAAAGGGAAAGAGTTATCACACCGAGGGGGGATCTTTAGTGTGTGTTAGACAAGAAACTTAGAGAGAGAGAGAGTTCATTTGGAGAACAAATTAGGTCATTGTAATATCTTGTAACCAATTGAAATCTTTATAATCGATAAAGAATTCTATTATGATGATCACTTAAAGTCTTATTTAGAAAATTGGGATGTGGTTGTAGGATTTCCTGCAACTACATTTTTGGCGCTAGAAGACAGGTTTGGGTGATAAATCATGTGAGTAAGTTTATCAAATATTAAAAAGATAAATCTGAAAATACTTAAGAACAACAAAGAATCTATGGAGAAAGCAAGAATCGTGACACTACAAGGAAGAGGCAGAAATATATAGTGTAATTCTATAATTAAAGCATCAATTTCCGATGCGGATTTTCATGCAGGAATAACTAGTAGAATTCACAAACGAAATTATGAAGGAAAGAAAATGGAAATGGTAGAAAAGGAGGCTCCATTAAAAGAATGGGAAAAAGTGGAGATCATGTTTGCAGCAGATGAAATTCCGGAAGAAAATTTAAAACGAACATATCCATTGGTAATCACAGTCACAACTGCTCGAGGAGAAAATAGTGTAATAACGAAAAAATCAGAGGACTAGGCGATTGATAGAACGTTGATAGATACAGGAAGTGCAGTAGATATCTTATTTTATCGCACATTCAAAGCAATGGGATACGATGATGCGAAAATGACACGTCCATCTTATCATGTACATGGATTCAATAAAACAATTACAAAACCAAAAGGAGAGATTGAGGTGCGAATATTACTAGGAGAAATAGAAACGAAGATAACACTATGTGTAATTGATATAGAATCACCATACAACATGTTGTTGGGGAGACCATGGGTGCATGCGATAAAAGATATAGCGTCAACACTTCATCAATGCATCAGATTCCCAATTCCAAGTGGAATAGGCGAAATTAAAGGAGATATTACGAGTGCGAAGATTTGCAATCAAAAAGATGTAAGAAACTATGAAGGACGAGCAAAGAAGCGAAAGGATCGCTGGAGACAATCCAAAGAATTAAAAAAGGAAAACGAATTTCAGATATACATGACCAGAGCGAAGGAAGGAAAAGGAATACCAGGTGAAGTATTAGCGAAGGAAGGGGAACCAAAGAAAGAAATTAAGGAACCAACACCAATGGGAGAATCAAAAGCGAGTTTTACTTCAATAGAACCAACAAAGGAAATAAATGTTGGATCGGAAAAAAAAACCAAAAATATTAAAAATAGGAACCAAGATGGATAAAGAAGAAGAACGAAAAAGCGATAAGAATAGTGATATCTTCGCATAGAGTATGGAGGAGATGCTAGGGATAGACCCATTTGTCGCATGTCATAAATTGGAAATTAATAATAATATAAAGCCATTTAAGCAAAGAATAAGGAAGATTGCAACCGATTATCACCCTCAAATAGAAGCGGAGCTACAAAAGATGTTGGATGTCGGGATTATAAGGGAAGCAAAATATCCAGAATGGATAGCAAATGGGATAAGAATCTGCATAGATTTCACCGATTTAAACAAAGCATGCCCGAAAGATAGTTTCCCTTTACCAGATATCCCTCAAATGGTAGAATCGGCATCAGGAAATGGTAGAATCTCAACATTAGATGGATATAAAGGTTATAACCAAATTCCTTTGGCTGTAGAAGATCAAGAACATACTGCTTTTTTTCGCACCAAGAGGTTTATATTGTTATACGAAAATGCCATTTGGATTGAAGAATGCGGGTGCGACATACTAAAGAATGGTGGAGAAAGTATTTGAAAAATGGATACATACCACATTAGAAGTCTATGTTGATGATATGTTGATAAAGAGTAAAGAGGCAAAGGATCATGTTGATCATTTGAGAGAAATATTCGAGCATATGCGAAAATTCAATATCAAGGTGAATCCAGAAAAATGTATCTTCGGTGTACCATCAGGAAAATTCTTGGGTTACATAGTTTCCAAGAAGGGAATAGAAGTTGATCCAGATAAAGTACAAGCGGTTCGAGATATGCCATCCCCTGTGACGGTGAAAGATGTTCAGAAGTTAAATGGGTTGATAGCTTCGTTGGGGAGATTTATATCACGATCTTCGGATAAGTGTAAACACTTTTTCAGTATATTAAAAAAGGGAACAAAATTTGAGTGGACGGAAGAGTGTGATAAAGCATTGCAAAGTATAAAAAAATTATCTCGTGAATTTATCTGTTATGCAAAAGGTGGAACCAGGAGAAGAACTGCTACTTTATTTAGCATCATCATCGCATGCATTAAGTGCAGTGTTGTTACGTTCGGATAAAGGAATAAAAAAACCAATATATATTATATAAGTAAAACGTACAATTCTGCAGAGAAAAATTATTCAAAAATTGGTATATGCATCCTTCAAACTTTGCATCTATTTTCAAGCTCATAAGATCAAGGTTTTAACGAGAGCGCCAATTGAACCCGCAATGAAGAATTCAAAAAGATCAGGAAGAGTTGAAAGGTGGAATACACAATTAGGAAATTATGAAATTGGTTATGAGATTTTATCTTCGCCAAAATCACAAGTTATTGCAGAGTTTCTTGCAGATTTTTCATTAGAAGAAGATGAATATGTTGAAGAAATGATGGACGTGGATGAAGAACATGGGAATCCTAAAGATTTATTAACCGATCTGAATTCAAATAGATGGGAGATACTAGTTGATGGATCATCCAATGGAGGTATTGTATTTATTTCACCAACAGGAGCGCGAATGGCTTATTCGTTTAGGTTGGAGTTCGCATCCACAAATAATGAAACTGAGTATGAGGCAGTCGTACATGCACTAAAACTAGCAATTGAAATGAAGATAGAAGATTCGCGAATAACGAATGATTCACAGTTGGTAATTCGTCAAATAGAAGATACATATAGTACAAATGAACCATCTTTTCAAAAGTACAAAAAGTTGGTTATGGATTTAGCAATAAAAATTCCAAAAATAAAGTGGAGACACATAAGCCGAAAGGACAATAGACTTGCAGATGCATTGGCCTTCATACCTTCCATGTTAATAGATCCAGTTGCAAGAGACATAAAAATACAAACACTGTTTTTCCCATCTATAGAGGAAAAGAAATACCAAAAAATATAATGACCATAGAAAATATAGAAGAAGAAAGTGTAAGCGAAGACAAGGATTGGAGAACTGAGATCCAATTATATCTAGATAAGGAGAATTACCAAGAAAAGGTTGGAAGCGCACAAATTAAAAAGCCGTGCGGAATTATGAATTAAGAGATGGTATCCTTTATAGAAGATCATTCTTTGGACCCTAGCTCAGATGTCTTACACGAATGGAAGGAATAGAAATTTTAAAGGCGTTACAATAAGGAGATGCTGGTAATCATAGTGGAGGAAGGTCACTCGCATACAAGGCTACTATTGGCCATACATGTATGAGGTTGCAAAACAAGTCTCAAGGAGATGTGAAGAATGTCAACGTCATGGAAAGAAGATACATGCACCCGAAACAATGCTAAACACATCTACAAACGTGTGGCCATTTGGAAAATGAGGAATCGACATTGTTGGACCATTTATACCAAGAACATGACAAAAGAGATATTTAATTGTCGCAACAGATTATTTTACAAAATGGGCAGAAGTAAAAGCAGTTCAGCATATTCGTGATAAAGACATATTCACATTCATCTTCGAAAATATCATATGCGGATTTGGCATTCCTGCACAACTGGTATCTGATAATGGAAAACAATTCGAGGGTGAGAAGCAACAGGACAACAAGGAGAGAAGCAACAGGAATGTCACCTTTCTGCTTGACATATGGGGTAGAGGCAGTGTTACCAACAAAAGTCATCATTCTAACCACAAAGAAAGAATCTTGGGATAAAAATCTAAGTGCATATCTAATTTTAACGAAACTTGATGACCTAGAAGAAGCAAGAGAAGTCGCTTTGCAACATATGGAAAATTATCAAAAAAGACTAGCTCGAGAATACAACAAACGTGTTAAGATAAGAAAATTTCAACCAGGCGAATTGGTGTTGCGAGAAATCTCAATTTATCAGAAAGGAGATGATGGTAAATTGGAAAAAAAATGGGATGGACCCTATATAATAAAAAGAATAGTTGGAAATGGAGCTTATGAGTTGATGGATCCAGAAGGAAAGAATACGGGTCGCAAATTGGTTTGTCCTTGGAATAGGTTATATTTAAAGAAATACTATCCATAGGGTCTCGCGAAATAAGTCGCACCATCAAAAATGATGCGAAGTTAAGGATATGAGCTTGCATTCTTAAACAGGGGTGTCATATTCAATTCAATAAACAAGTTTGAAAATTTTGTTCATATTTAAGAAATTCTTTCTTAAAATAAAGGCAATTATAAGGCCTCAAAGTAAGACCTTAATCAAAAGGCAACATAAATTAAAATTTTAACCATATGGACTAGGAATCCGAATATGGCGTGCAACCTAGTTCGCATACATGCAAGAGTAAAAAAACTAAGACCTATCTCACGTCATAATCAGAGATAACCTAGCTCGCATACATGCATGACTCAAGGGAAATCTACACCGACCCTGGAACTTGAGTCATGGATATTTGGGGTGAGAAAAAATGAAAATGCCTATCCGGGAGAGGTGCCTTAAATTTTCAGTCTAAGTTCATAATCTTAGATTGGTAGACCAAGGTGAGAAAGTCTCTTCTAAGGAGTGCAGAAACTCGATCAGGGCGCCGAGGTACACGGTTGAGTCAAGAGTGTGTGTGTGTGGGGTGGGGTGTGTGTGGGTGGGGGGGGGGGGGGGGGTTGGAGCCTACCTTATCATTCTTGACAAATCCTGACTATGATGCACTCGGTCCGAAGGTACCCCACTTAGGGTGCAGTTTCATAACCATAAACCCAATCGGTGGAGGGATAAGAGACGTCGAAATCAACTGGTTGTTGTATTACCGGATGGGATGAGCCAACCTTAACCCGGTAGAGGTAAGCTTCCTTGAAGGGGAAACCAGGGGGAAGATAAGGACGGCACCCTCCATTAGGGAGCTGAATTGTGTCAAAAGATATAAATGTCATGAGGCTTTTACTCATGGGAGTATTAAGTTATAATATTTATGCAATAGAAACCTGAAGAGGTAATAGTACAAGAAAAAGATAAGACGAGATCAATGGGTCAATACATTACAGTGTAAAGACCGCCTGCGATCTCGTCGCATAAAAATAAAAGACAAATCAAGGAAAGATAAGACCTTTACATAGGAAGGCACAATAAGACCTTATGAGAAAAATTACATTTAATAACTAATATTTTTTTGCAGGAACTTAATAAACAATTTCATTCGCACTAGATACATTGAACAATTTAAAATAATATTATTTATGCTATCGAAATGGACAACTAATAGAGGCAAGGATGGGAATGTAAAAGGAATGCTACTTTCCCCATTTGATAGTTTCATATATACATGCGAGAAAGAATGATTTCTTGGATGCGAATCCGCTCAAAGAGAAGTCTATATTAAAAAAGTGAAGTCCAAAATTACAAAAGTGAAGATTAATGCTTAAAAGGTGCATATTTCCAAAATTACAGACAAATGAAAATGATTAATCTTCACTTCCTTCGTCTCGCTCAGTCTCAGACTCGATTACTTCTTCTTCGGATTCTTCATCTTCTCCATCACTATCCAAAATGTCAGGAATAGGTTCATTGTCAGGAACCTCCGGAAATCTATATTTTAAGAGAGGAATGTTATTCTCAAT